>JAAAKE020111129.1:4083-21822 GCA_010014785.2 Anisolabis maritima
AAAAAATATTAAATATTTTGTTTTTTTTTATTTATTTTTGTTGAATTTGCGTGCCGGTGCCCGGGCCGCCACACGAAGAACTATAAAAAACCCCCCCCCCCCCCCCCCCCCTCGGTGTATGTTCAAAGCAATCAAATATCTAGGGAATGCCTCAGGATAAATAAGAAAATGCCCTAAAACTTGAAATATTCAAATTTTTTCAAACTTCACAGTCTAATTGACAAAAAAGTAGATTATTTTTTGACTGTGTAATTGAATAAATAAAATGTATTGGAGAAAATTCAAAACAATTTTTTATTATGTACAAAATTTGAATTTTTTAAATCATAATAGTTGATTTTGAAAATAAAATTTTTGATCCTAAAATTTTAATTTATTGTATTTACATAATGATTGACAAAATGAAACTCTAAAAAGAGGAGAACTATCACACCCTCACTCTTCCTTGATTTCGCTGACGTATTTCTTCTCCTCGAGTTGACGCATGGCTTTTTCGGAGCTGACAAACTATATTTGGAATTTCCAAGATTTTATTATTATTATTATTATTATTATTATTATTATTATTATTATGTTTTTCCTTGAACCTTTATAGTTCTTCCATAGGTTTCCCCATAGCTCCGACGCATCTAGGTTCTCCTATGGACTTGTTTATTTCCACCGACCGTCCACGTTCATAAGAGAGGGTGTTGATCACGCCATCCTGGCAGACAAGGATGAATCCCTCAGTCTTGGACCTAAGACCAGCCGACATCAGGAAGCTAAATATGCGCGTTGCAGGTTTCAATGCTCTGGACGAAATTTCCATATAATATCCACATGCTGCGTTTAATCTCAGATGGTCGGGGATCTGCGAGATTACCCTGGAGTCCCCTTCCTCCGATCAGGACCAGTTCCAACCCTAGAGACTCTGCGGCCTGCTTTGCTGTCTTGTAAAGAAATGCTCCCACACCTGCCATCTCATGGTCATAGACCATCTGCAGAAGGGGATCTGATCGTTTCGAAACCTTGATGACTGTTTGGAGAACCACTCGATTGTAGAGGCACTCCAGTCTCAGGAGGCCCCGGCTGCCTTGACGGCAAGTGATGTAAAGCCGGGGAAACGAAGATCTGGGATGAAGACTACGATTCATGTTCATCGTCTTTCGAGTCATTTTGTCCATTTTGCGAAGCTCATTTGCCAGCCACTTCACTGACTCGAAGATGTAAAATAGCACTGGTACGGCAAGCATATTGGAGGCGGTGACCTTATTTCCCCCTGACAGTTCGGTAGACCAAATCCGCTTCATAACTCGTGTATAATTGCCGCGAAGTGACTTTTTGATGGAATTGGTATCTTGAGTGTGGCGTTGTGCCAAATCAAGATACTGGTAAGTCTCATCAGTGCCCAGATGATGAATGGCGCTTCCATCCATGAGCACAGCCTCCTGTTCAGAATCTCCAGATCTTCTTTTCCTGAGGTGCACCAGTGCGCACTTGTCCAACCCTAACGCCATGCCAATATCGCGGGGGTATACTCGAACGACCTCGAGAGCAAGGTTTAATTCTCTCTTGATGAAGGCATAAATCTTTAGATCATCCATATACAATTGATGGGTGACTCTATGCTTCCTATTTCCAGGACGCTCGCATGCGTATCCTCCCACTTGGCGGAGTGCAACTGATAGGGGTAAAAGTGAGATTCAAAAGAGTAAGGGACTCAAAGAGTCTCCCTGGAAGACGCCTCTCCCAAAATTTACCCAATTTGTGCAGATTAGGTCTCTCGTTTTATGGAGAATTTGGTTTTCCAGAGTGACATGATTTCCTTAATACATCCCACTATATTTTTATGTACCGCGAAGCTTTCCAACAAGCTGATAATGAGCTTATTAGGTGTGGTATCAAAAGCCTTTCGGTAATCGATCCATGCCATCGACAGATTTCTCTTGCGTTGGATAGCGTCTTGACAGATGCATCTGTCGATCAGCAGGTTTTCGCGGCATCCTTCACTACCGCGTTTTGCCCCACTTTATTTGTATATCTGTTCCACTATCCGAAGTATTCTGTCATTCAGAATCTTCGCGTATTATTATTATTATTTTTATTTAATTTTCTACCAGCCTTCAGTTCTTTTCCCAAATTTAACTTGAAATTACTAGAGCATTCGACTAGAAAGATCGGTTTAATTAGCAGGCGTGGGCTGCCTGCGTTCGTGACCATAATCCGTACAAATTGTCCCTTGATCAGATCAATTGCTCCTGCTATGAAGTTATTATACACGTTCCAGAGGGACTGGAACTCATGGAAAATCTGACTGATAAAATTAATGAAAACAATAAATCTAAATTAATTTTAAAAAAAATTAGATTCTATGAAATTAAACCATTTTGGTATTTAAAATGTCTGTAACAGTCAAAAAATTTAAGAGAAAGTACTGGGAATTGGTATACAATACTTTAAAATATTAGTAGACTTAAAGTACTTTTAAGCATGAAGTATAGGTCCTGGAATTTCCAGAATCAGTACTGATACTCGTGAATAAGTTCTTAACTACTTGTGATACAATACTGAGTATTTCAAGTTATTTTGAAAAATACTAGTACACATAATTAAAAAATAATATCTGATATGTTCTCCCAGAACTATTATAAAGTACTGGCAACAAAACTAAATATAATAGTAATTTTTATTAATATATTCTTATGACTTTTTTTTATAAAATTATGTTAAATAAATTTTAATTGAAATCACATAACACAAACTTTCAAATCGAACCCCAACAAGCATCTTTTAAAGTCCCCACTCTAACTCCTGTTCTTCCTAGTTGCATGCTACCACTAGTCCGTAGGATCTTATGCTTCCATATTAAAAAAAAAAATTGCTGACGTTTATATATTATACATGTATAAATTTGGAAAAGTCTGAACTTCTGAAATAAGTAAGAAACATATATTAATAGTATATAATTTATATATATGTGAAAAAATTGACTTCCGTTCAGATCAGGTCGAAACATCAGCAAATAGAAGTTATTTCTCTCTCTGGCTGTCTTATTATCCCAATTTTATTTTTATTAATTATTATCATTCTTTTTTTTTACGTAGTAGAGAATCTTTAATAATTAAAGTATATTTTCGGTTTATTTTTATTTATTTCAACGTTTCGGCCACTTATTCTCTGACGATCTTCAGGTACAATTCAGATACAAATCACTTTAAAGATCTACAATTCTAGATACTCTTAGATACATTAATAAGAATAAATTATTTTAGTAGGACTGATTTTTGGGCGCCGCACTAAGAGAATGGGGGGATGACACTCAAGAAAAATTAATAATGGAAAAATAAATTTTATAGGGAAAATTTTTTCCATGAATTAAATTATACTCTGAATTTATTAAAAGTTTTTCTCCACCCTACAGGCGTCCTGCTTGATTAAGACTTCACTAACAGCAAATATATATACTAACATTTATTTTTTTCTTTAATAATTTCTTTTAAATTTAAGAGGCGGATTAGATAAATTTTTTTATGTAATTTTTGATAAAGATCTTTTTTTTTGTATTGTTCGGCCAGGGAGTTAATTAACCCGCGATTTGCGTCCCCAGTTGACTTTCGGGGCCGACCTGTAATTTCCAGAGGAGGCAATTTCCTCCCTGAAAAGCTCTTGAGGGCCTTCTGCCCTTCAAGGGCATCCGGCCTGACTCGCCGCCTTTATTAATCAGTTTGTTTAAACATGTTTTAAGCTATTTACATCAGAGATTTGGGAGCGGAGAGAGGGGGAGGGATTTCAAGCTTACAATATAGCAGGACTAGTGAAAACTTACAAGCGATTAAAATTATTATTATAAAAAGGTAACCGGTTAAAATTATTCGTAATATTGATTTCACTTAAAATCTTTAAAAAAAATATCATCCACAACAATTAGAAAATTCGCCCATGGGTTGTTTTTAAAAATCAATTTTCCCACACCGTTTATATCAAAACATTTTCTTTTAAATTTGGAATTTTTATACTGTCATCTTTTTTGTCCATATTATATTTTACATGACAAAATAGAAACTAGAAATAGAAAAAAAAAATATAAAATTTTTCCAAAATATATATTATTTATTTACAATCTATACCTTTTTTTTTTTAAATAAACGATACAATATTTTTTTAGATATTTAGGTTTCAAATAGTGGAGTGGTTTTAAATTAACTTTTTTTGCTCAATCTTAACACTTTCATGTCCAAAAATTTTTAATTGTCCCTTTGTTTTTTAGCCCTATGTTTAATGATTTAAAAGCTTTTTATACTTTCCATATACATATATGTAGAGAAAATATAGTTTAAAGATTATTTTATTATTATACTATCAGTAAACCTTTAACTTAACATGGGGTACATAAATAAGAAAGTAGGCAATCAAAATGACGAACTCCCTATTGAATTTTTTATTAATTGCTCCAGAACTAGCTCTAGTATTAACATCCATTGATTTGGTCATTTGGGTTGCTTCTAGCAAGCAATTTATGCACCTCATAAGTAAGTAGTTGAATCTTTGAACTTTTTTTTTCAAGAATGTTGTCAAAATATTTTTGTACAATAGTACATCTTACCACTAGTGTACCTTTATCCGAGTTTTTCTTACTACGAGCCGGCACTCGGCCGAAATCTGGACTCTTACGACGAGTGGTATTTGTTACTACGAGCTAATTTCATTCATACGCAGCTAGTTGTCGCTCGATTAAAGTGTTTATCTTGTTTTTTCTTAAAACGAGCTTGCTTTTGGAAGGAATTCAACTCGTAGTAAAGGGTACTACTGTATAGAAGACACTATTTTACCATCAAACTGAATTCTTCCTTTTTTGCCTATCTGTCCGTGTAGCCATACAAACCAGCAATAAAATCTTAGGGTTACATAGATTACGAACCACAATCAGCATTTCAATTTCTATTTTCTATTTAATAAATAAGAAAAATAATAAACAATAAAAAGTTAATTGTTTACATGTTTTTTTAATATTTTATCTATTTGGACAATTGTAACAATCGTACTATTTACATAAAAACTAGAGCTGAGGATGAAATTGATGATAAATAAATTTTAAATAAATATATAAATACGAATCATGTCCCATTTATTTTGTATATCATATTATAAATTTATCTTTTTAAAATTTGACTACATATGATTACAATAATGATAATGATGATGTTAAGAGAATTTTAAATAATTATTACACATTTTTCTATTGATTTTGATCCTCAGTGGGTGGAGGCTCTTCATTTCCCAGAACTCATTAGCTATAACACACGCCTTGGAATAGAGATGATGTATTAGTAGTCAAAAGCTTTTGTCCAAATGACATCCATTCAAGTCGAATTACCCGCAGGGTTCGATCCCTATTTACTACTTTGATTGTCTTTATTTTATCAAATTGTTTATCACCATTTATTCAAAATCTCTTTTATCCTTTTTTTATTTAACATTAAATATTCCCATATATTGATCTTTCATTTATCTTTTTTTGATTGATGCAAAAATAAATGAATGAAGTTATCATTATTAAAAATTAAATTCTAATTTAACAATAAAATACAGGAGAGAAGAAAAAAACAGTGTTTCTAAGAAGTCATTAGAGATTTCTAAATGTCCAAATAATATAAAGGGTTTATCTTAATAGTCTGAAAAAAATTTCACTTTAATCGCTCTTGACTTCAGAATTTTTTATTTATTTGTATTTTCTTGGATTTGAATATTGTATAATGCTTAATAAAAGGATCTCGGATAATATTATCTTATATGGAATTGCAAAATGATTCAATATGATATATTTAAAATTTTTTATTATTAATATTAATTACAATTAAATTAAGTAGTAAGCCATACTTGTGGCTTTTTATTGACTTTTTTCAAGACTCCTTTTACCGAGAAGTGATATTTATTTACTATAAAATAGTGGATGTGTCTACAGATGGTAGTAGATTCACTTTTTTTTAAACATTTCATGTCATCATTTTTCTTAGATAAAATCTTTATTTTATTTTTTTTTTCAAATCCGTCGTACTATTTTTGCAGATTGGATTTTTTTTTTCTTTATTACATCAGAAGTCTCACTTTTCCATTATAAATAAAAGTCATTTTAGTTTATTTTAGTAATTAATAATACAAAAAATATTATTAATATACAATAGGCCACTGTTTCTGCAGCCACGTAGATGCATCTCCAGAAATAGTGGCTGAAACGTATATTGTATATTAATAATTTTTTGTATTATTGATTACTAAAATAAACCACGATTAATAGCAAAAAGTCATATAATTATTTATAATAACAATAATCGTGATTGTCTAAATTACATTTCTGAGAATGTGAAGCAATGGCGGTTCTCGCTGATATCTTCACAATAACAAGTTACCCGAGCTAAAGCCAACATTTCTTGTGCTCCCTTTATGCCTTTCCCCTCCTCCAGCAAAAATCAGGGCGCTTCTTCTCTCGGCCGCATCTATATTTGATATACTGACTCCGCATTTGTATAAGGTCAGAAAAGAAGAAAATTCTCGTACAAAGTCTTCTTCATTAAATTCAAAAATTTTTTACTGCAGTTTTCTCCTTCTTCGAGTCTGTATTTGAGTTGTTTTTTTCTTCTTTTAACTTTCTTAACACATAGAAAAATTCTATCTAACTAGTGATTTGGTATTTATATGAATTCAAAAAAATAAGAGGATTAGCGATATTTTTCAATTCATCAACATAAGTTATAAGTTTTTATATACAGGAATATCCCGATTACCGTGGTTATTCTTGCCAGAAAAAATACTGCAATCGAATCCGCGATAATCAAGTTTCACTAAATTGAAACATTTCATCCATTTCTCTGATCAAAAATTCCTTTGGTTGCCACCTCAATTCAAATTTGAGCGCCATAACTGGAATATTGGTATCAAATTAAAAACTATAAATTCGGAATCGAGATATTCCTGTAAATAATTAAAATTATACATAGAATAATCCTTAGTATGGCTCATAAATAAACTAATATTCACCATTTTTTAAACCTGAGATATGGAAATTTAATAAAACCTCCTATAAAAGAAAAATCAACAATAAATATTATGCAAACCGGCAGAATTTCTTCTATCAAGTTACTGTTTTCAGAATTATGTTCTTTTTTGTAAATATAAATAGAGAACAAGGGTTGGCAAATCTTAACAAAAGGAGATTTTTCTAGCCCCCTATACCTCAACACTGCCCTTCACCCTTACTCATCCGTCTTCTTTTGTCCGTTAAAAGACTTACTGAGATGATTTAGAAATAAAAAAATCCTAACCTTTTTTTTACAAATACAGTACAAACTCAATTGTTTGGATTAAGTGAGAATAGGGATCATCCGGATATTCAAATATAAATAAATAAAAAAAAAATCAGGATAAACCAGGTAAAATAAAAACGCTATGACAACGAATTAAACATATTAAAAAGCTGCCCTCCTCGCGTTCGGATAATCGAGTTTTTACTGTATATATTATAATCTGGTAGCTTCCTTCTTTATGCAAGCCATATTTCATTGAATTACACATCTTTTGATTCAGAAAAACTTTCCTTTAGTGATCTCTGATTCATAAAATACTAATACTAATTAGTGCATAAAGGACTAGTATTTTTTTTTTTTGGAACAAAAAAAGTTAAGGTCCTGAATAGGAAGGCGCCAAATAATGCCCTAATGGCAACGAAATAACAACGATATATCTAAGTATATATAAAATTGTGGGTCATCATTTTCTTACATCAAAATATTTCTCTTATTGGCTTTTTCCGCGCTGCCTCCAATTATTTACCTGAGGCAAGTTCCTCCCTCGTTTCCTCTAATGCACCTTCTTTTACCTGCACTTCGGTATTAGCTATTAAATATTATATATCTTTCTTAATATCTACTATTGAATTTATCCTATTTTTTTTTTTTTTATAATAAATATAGATTTTGGTAATCGGGTTGGGAAATTATTTAGATTTGTATTGATAAAATATGGATTATCTCTAAATGTTTTTGAAATATCAAAGGATAAATAATAAATTCCATTTAAATGAATTTTTTTTTCACTTCTTTAAAGGTAGAGAATCGTTTTAATTCACTTATCTCTCCTACTTCCTCCTTCTTTAATACAAAATTTTTGAATAAATTTGAATATTTTTCAATTTTTAATTTATATTTTGGCAATTCATATTTGCATATTGACAAATATTAATTTTGATCAATATTCGAGTAAATAAAAACGAATACCAGTTCAATATTCAAACATCCCTCCACAACAATGAATTCTTTCATGTAGAATTTAATTTGATTAGTTAATACCTTCCTTCTCTGCAAAATTGAACTGAAAAGCTGGAAAAAGGGTTTACGGTTCAAGTTGAATCAGGATGGGAGAAAACTAGTTGTTTTTTCTCCTATTATATATTTAAATTTATAATGTATTTTGTAAATAATGTAATTTGCAGTCCAAAATAGACAATGTTGGAATCTAATAAATAAATATTATCTTGCTTCTCTAGAAAACCTAATATTTATCATCGGTTTTTTTTTTTATCTAAATGAAAAAACTTCAATAATATTAGGGGTTGGGAAGAGAGAGAGAGAGAGATTGAGGAAGGTAGTTGTCCGGCTGGGTGTGGTGGTGGATTGTCCGGTTATCCGATTGTCCGGTTATCCGGTTGGCCGCCTGGTGGCTGCTGCCAGGCGACCGTTGCTAACCTGGAGAACCTGCTGGCCGACCTCCCCGCCGCTTCGGGCTCTGCCCTGATCCGATTAATGGAGAGGAGAGCACACACTCGGTGGATGCATCTGGTCCAGCCGGAGTTGTCACCCAGCATCCAACCAAGAGTCTTTCTACTCCAGGCCGTCAATACTCAATACACTCACTCCTTTCATGTTATCATTTGCTATTTTAGAAAATTCCATAGACTTAATCTTTATTCATCTGATTCTTTTACTAAATATCATTTTCCATATCTTTAATCAGAGGAGGAGAGTTTGTAAAATTATTTTAATGACTTCTGATCTTCTGAAAAGCAGAGAGGAGGGGGGGAGGGTAAGATCCTTGGAAAAATCTTTTTTCTTATGATAGTTAAAGACATTTTGTTGTATTGTATATCGAGAGCCCTTAATCTCTGAGTTTGGAAATGGGCAATCGATAAATGAAAAAACTAGATGCATTATCTTTTTTCTTCCATCCGAAATATTATATTTCAATTTTTTTTATGATCGATAAAAAATTTTAAAATAGGATTCGAAGATTCATTATATAAATAATTGAAGTATAAGGAGAATCCACTGGGGGTCAAAGACTCATCCTTCTTAAAAAAAAAAAAAACACAAAGTGGAAGTTAAATTTTTTATTAGGAGAAAATGTGTGAAAATAAAATTTTTTTATTTTAAATATGAAATTTCGAAAATTAATAAATTCCATATTAACAATAAAAAAATTTTATTTTTACACATTTTCTCCTAACAAATTGAAAGAAATAAAAAATTTACAAGTAAACTTCCACTTAGTTTTTTTTTCTTAGCCAAAAACTAAATGAAACAACATAATAAAAAGAGAATTTTTAATTGGATGGTGGCAGAATTCACCCTTGTGCTATACCTCCATGTCCGATTTTTTACTCAAACTCATTTTTATCTAGTTTTTAATAATATCTAAAAAAACATATCACTTGATATTAGTCGGATAGATTAAAACATTTATGAAGTCATATAAAATTAAAAATCTCCTGTGTTTATGAGTTAATGTTCAGCTATAAAGGAACAAGATGCATCTGGTGATACCGATCTGAGACGGTTGTTACGAACGTCTCTCGCCTCTCTCCTGGAGGGAAAAACCATTATTATTATTTATTATTTATATAAATAAGATATTTATTATTTAAATAAACAAATTTACGCATCATTTTCAATTTAATAATTTTGTTGAAAGATAAGAAAAATTTGGTATGTTTACATCATTATTTTTAAAAAATTAATTGATGAAAATCTCCTTAATCAGCACCATGACTTTTTAAAATATCTTCTCTACAACACGAAAATTCTTATCACCTTTATTCCTATAATATGTCTTTATCAAATATATAAATCAAATTCAAACCGTCCGGAATTTTTGATACAGGAGAGTGAAAGCAATTCTCAACAATTATTTGCAATTTTTTTCTTTTCCCGCATATTGATTCTTTTTCAAGAAGATTGGAAGTTTTTTATTGCAGTATCATAGAATGTTTTTATACAATTCGATGTATTGCTTATCATCAGTGCACATTCTTCTTCGATTTGTTAAGATAATATGACGCAGTGTTGTAGTAAGGGTTCATGTTAGTGTCCTAAGTACTTACTAAAGCTGAAAAGGAACACATTGATGATAAAGAACACTGCTCAAAAGCATCTTCATTCATAGGCACTGTAATAAACCTCCGATCCTATAGAAAAAAAAAATTTTTCTTAAATTTGATTCACTTATCAATGAATTTTAGCTAAAAAAAAATAATAATAATTCGAATAAATAATAAGCCGCATATGTAAATAAAAAAAATAAAAGAGGTTTTATGAGCAATTTTTCCCACTCCTAGGGGATATACATACTCTTCACTGCATCACCATATGATATACTTGCATAATAATTTAGAACATAGCTCTTATTAATTATTTATTGAAATTTATTATTTGATTTTTTTTTAAATTTTGTTTTAAATTTTAATTAAATACATTTAATTTATTGTTATATTAATAATAAATTATTAGAGATATTTAAGGATTGAATCATTTAAAATATTTATTATTAAATTACTAAATTAATTATACAGAGCGCAAAAAAAAAAAAAAGCTTTAGATACATGCTTCAGAGCAAACGACGCATGTGCAGTTGTTAATTGCTGATCCATCTGGAGCAATGACTCTAAATCGTCCTTAATCTATGACTAGTAAACCAACAATCATTTAGGCCCTGAAAATGCAAATGAATTGTAAAATAAAAAAAAAATTATTCATTAAACCTTATAACAAAAATTTTGACGGATCTCCTGGAACTTGCACATAAATCCAATTAATTTTGTATATCAAATATATCAAAAGACATATATCAATTTTTGCTAAAATAATATTTGCATAACTTGTCTTATTATAAAATTATAGAATAAAGGACATAAATTTAGATGTAATATTACTGAATATATTAGATGGTGTTAACAATTTTACTTTATGGAGGGGAGAAGCACGTGTCCCAACCTAAAGCATTCATATATATCTGGTGCTAAAAAATAAATAACAGTTACCAAACAAGTAGCGAGGGTATAAAAGTATATGCGTTCTTTGTAAATTCATTATAACAATTGTCTTTGATTTTTAATCTCTTCCTGTTGAGGCGTGACCAAGATAATTATATACACTTTGATTTTGCATCATTAATTAATTGATTATTGTGAAATTATTAATTTATACTCTTTTAAAGTTATGTTTCTTAAAACACATTTTCTTTTTGTGTAGCTGTATTTTTTAAATCACCCATCCGTTTATACTCAAAAGCTTATTTTCCTTATTGATTGGTGCAGACTTGGAGATTCTTTAGCAATTTTGGCTCCAAAAATAGGCAAAAACCGTTTTTTTTTAATGTATTATATTAATTACATGTATTAAAATTTAAATTACATACTTATTTTTTAAATTAATAAATTATACATAGATATTATTAGTTAAAAATTAATGTTATTAATTTCATTTTTTCACATTTTTTTTTTTGCAATTTTTACTCACAGGATTGGCCACATCAGATTTCGTCATTTTTTTAGAAGTTGAGAAATATTTTGTTGTATTGTAAAAATTCTATATCTGGATCCTCGATCGGTCGCGAAGAGTACTATTAAAAAAAAATTTGTTCATTGTTTTTCTATTTTAAAAAAATGAACGATTTAACGCTTTTATTTAACTTGCTTTGTCTGTCTGTCTATTTTAGACCGCATCTTATAGACATCTTTTCAACCCTGTAATTTTGCATTTAGGCTCAGCTCCAATGACAACATATATTAAAACGAGGTAAAATTGTCAGGGGTACTTCATTTGAAGTTAAAACCTGGGAAATTAAAATATCTATTTTACTATTAGCTTTAGTGAAATAATTACCATATTCAAAATTGTTATTTTCATTATTTTGATCAACTTTTGTTTGAAAAATCTTCTATACAACTTTTTTACAAATTTATTTAAAGAAATATGCATTGGCCCACAATTTACTCAGCAAACTCAACAATTCTAACCTAGTTAAATTTTATATAAGTAGTTGAAATTATTATTATTATTGTTGAGTTTTGTGAAATTAAGAGGGCTCAAATAAATTTAAATAATTTATTTAAGAAGATAAAATTCATGAGAATATATACAAATATTATATAAAGAACCTTTAGGATGTCGTGAGCCAACGCATGTATGATTCCAACGGCGGATCGTCCAATAGACTATTTTTCATAACAATTATTATGAATTCTGCTACTTTCTTTCGCATATGTAATATTAAACACACTTTAATTTAAATAGATTTAGTAAAAGTCCTTTAAAAAGTCTTTCTTAAAATTAGTCTCAACTTTACTAAAGCTAGTGTTAGATTTGTAAACATTATTTATTTTATGGACTTCCATTGCCTAGCAAAAACCAGCATATTTTATTTGAATTCCTTTCACTGCAATCCTTTTTATTAGATTTTATTTCAAATTCTAAAAATTCGTAGATATATAATTGGGACTTTCGCACTGGGTTTCAAACCATTATACGCATGCGTAATATATAAATTCGAATAATCACAATAAATTACGCATGCGCAAAATGGTTTGAAACTCAGAAAAACTATTAAGAAATTCAATTTTGAAATTGAGAATGAAATCTTAAAACCCTTTGCCGGATTTAACAACTGGAGGACATAGTGTAAAGTAAAATTATTAGAAATTGATAAGTGGGCAGTTGATATAATTCCATGCAATTTCAACCAGACTGCCGGATCTTTTGATATATTTTTTTTATTCAAGGTAAAAAAAATTTTTTATGACATTGAAAAGGATCCGTAGAACCCTCAAATTTTCTAGCCGACTCCAATATAAGGTGTCCCCAATTTTTCCTTCTTAAGTTCACCGCCAATTGGATGAGTCTTAAAATTTTAGGTATGAAGGAAAAATTAAGATTAATGCTAACTAAATATATGTTTTTTTGTGTGGCAAAACAGAAAAACAAGAGAAATGCTTTGTTTCTTTTTCCCATTGCTACTTGGCAAACTGATTGACAGATGTGACCCTCACTTTTTGGGTAATTGAGCACAAGAACAATAAGAACATCCTGAATGGTGTGCACTTGTGCTCTTCCACCTGACTTCCCCTGCCAAATGGCATCCCTCCTCTTGCTGCAGGTACCTTTTAACAATTCTTTTTTGTACCTTTTTCTTTTTCAGTCGGTTGCAAGGTTGAATTTCTCCCCATTTAAAATCTGAAAAAAAAAAACCACATAGGGCTTATATTTTGGTACACATTATCTTCTAGTGTTATTGGTTTCTATAAAATAGGCCTACATTTAAGGATGAATTTTTTCTGCTTCAAATATTATCCTTTGAAAAATTCTTTGATCTTCAAAAGAATAAAATTCCTTTTGAGGTCAAAACACTCCTCAGAATATTTTATAAAATATAAATTTTCTTTCGGCATCTTAGGCCATTTAGACTCCGTTCTTTTTTTAATTTAAATTAATTCCTAGCCAATATAATTTAAATATATTTTTGTCGCTCAGTACTGGAAGCAAACTACTGACTTTTAACATTGATACAAAGGAGTAAAAATGCGTTTTTATTTTTCATATTAAATTAAACTTTAACTCTTTATATATATTTGATTTTTCAGACTTTTTTGTTCTTCATGTATGTATATATTAAAATACAAAATTTCCATTATAAATTATAGCTTCAAGTGCCTATATGATGTCCGTATATGAGATTATTTTCAGGCATAATGTGCAACCCCAATGAGCGCTACTCCATTTACTTTCCATCCACCAATATTGCTTCTGACACAACCTAATTACTTCTTTGTTTGTTGAATATGTCATATTTTTATAATGTAATGTTTATAAAATATAGGGAAGGAAATAGGAACTACCTTACTGGGTTCTGATCCCAGAAAGGTTATTTTCTGGAGCAACCACAAAGTGTCAGTAACTGACACATATACCTGAATAGAGATTTATGATATATTATTGAGTCAATTTTTTTTTAGGCGTGAAATGTTTTGAAAAGGATTTGGGGTTGGGGGAGTTGCTGGGCTTCAGTTTAAATTACGACTTCTGAGCCGGTTGAATACGGAGAAAATACCCTCCTTTATCATTATTATTTTTAAGCTTTGCAAAGGTTTGAAAAATTAGGATATCATATATTGTACCAGTGCTCGCCAATCATTCGGATCTCACAAACCTCTAAACTCAATTTTGAATCACGCGGAACACTAATATGTATTTTTTTATAATATACACTTTTATATACAACAAGTATATAAATATTATATTAATTGATTTAAATTAATTAATAATTTTTTAATTATAATAAATATATAATTATAATTAATACCATTTCATATTTGAAAATTCAAATGGTTGCCTTCTCACGTGACCCGATGACGTAATAACTAAGAAAGAGTAGCTTTTTGTTTCGCCTGTCTTCTCTTTGCAACTCTTGCAAGCAAACGGATCGTCAAACTTTTTTATAGTGATTAAAAAGTTTTTTATTATTTATTTAGTGTTTTTATATAATAAATGAATTTATTTAAACTCATTTTTATTAATTCATCTATAATTTTATTGTGGTAATTACTCAAACACATTATATTATATTATATTATTTAGAAAATATTTTCAATCTTAATTTTTTATTAAACATTTCTTTTTCATACAAATAAATATTTAAAATACTATATCTCAACTAAAATAATTTTTATTTAATAGGTGAATGTTATTTTTTGAAGAATGAATTCGAAATATGATGACAAATGGGCATAACCTATCCACTATCATCAGTTCCAAATTGAATTGAAACAACTTGCTAAATTGGAAGGTTTGATCTTTTAAAATATTAATTAAATTAAAAACTTGAATAGTGTTTTAATTTTTTATTTTCGTTTGATTTAATGCATATAAAATAAATAAGTTAATTAATATAATTTTTATAATATCAATTTATATTTTTTATATTTCATCCAAAGAGAGCTATTATCTATTTATAAAGGTTATAAACATTATTTTTATTTTCCTATCCCTGGAGAAATATGAACAAAAAAGCCATGAGATGTGGATAGAAATTTATTTTTTATATTCTACTAGCATATTAAAGGCTTAAAGAAAATGCAGCCTAAATTTAAAAGGAAGGGTGTTTTCACAATTATTCAATTCATTTTTCATTGAGTTCATTTTAATAATATTAAATATTAAATACTTAAAATTTAAATATATATTGATATATATATAATAAAACCATCAGAATAAAAATAACTTATAATGATTATAGATAATTACTCTCTTTTGATCAAATGAAATTAATAATTTATAATTAGAAATCTTGACAATCTAAACAAACCATTGTTTTTTATTAAATACCATTTTAATTGGAAAAATTCTTTTTTTTTTAAATTATTTGTCATTTTTACTAATCTCTCAAATAACTTGTTTTATAATCTTAATTTTATTCATCTTCTTTTAAACACGGAAATATTCAAAATAATTATTTTTAAATATCTAAAAGAAAGAGTAAAATTATAAAATTAATATATATATATATATAAAAGTTTGAGTTTTTTGTTTTTGTGGTATCATATATCATATGTAGCCAATATATACTTAATATATAATATTATATATGGTATATATATTACTGTTTATTTAGTGTTATTTAACTTTTATATATTTATATTATTTGATTTTTCTCTTAATAATTATTATATCTACATTTTCCCTTAAACACTTTGGTTTATTATAACTCTTGTTTTTCATAATTCATGTATTTCCTTGTTTAAAAGAAGATGCATATTTTTAATTAATATTATATAACAAGTTCAAAATAATTAATCTTCATAACATGTTTAAGATGACAAATAATTTCGAATAATAAATTTTTTCAATTTTTAATAAAAAATTGCAATTCATGATCTGAACGCTTTTTTGGTAGACTAGTCTTAAACTCAATTTTGCTAATTTTTATAGTTTTAAAAGTTGGACCTTTTTTTTTTTTTTTTTTTTTTGTTAAAAACTCTTTATCTAGAACATAGTACTGGAGAAGTATGTTAAAGGCAAATTATATTATTTTGCAGCAATTAACAAAAAAAAATTTTCTTAAAATTTAACTAATTATTACAATCATAAGATAGTAGGATAAACTCCAGAGAGGCTCATTTGGTTTGGGGGTTCAAAACTTTAAACAAATAAATTTTTATGGGAAAAAAAACATTTAAAAGGCAAACTTTTTATAATATGCAGTATTTAAATTTTTTGTCGTATCTAATAATTTATTATTAATCAATCCCATAATTACACACCTTATTTAAGAGAGGCCCTTAGACGCTCAACATTTCATCATTATTTAAATATTTACAATTATTTTTCATAGTCTTATGCATTTGTAATTTGCTTCGTTACAAATTATTAACAATTTCATTTAGAAAGAGAAATTTTATTTGACAATTTATCTTAGAAAGAATATAAAGTATATATTGAAACTATAAATGTTAAACGCAGTACGTGAATTGGAATAATTTATACAACTTAAATATTATATTATAGATTGCATATATAGCCTACTATACGACTTCAAGATTCCTATTACTATTAATTGTCTTTATTATTCACTTTCAATTTTTTTTTTAAATTGTATATTAATCATCAAAATCTCTACAGAAAACGCGAGGCAAATAAAATATAAAATTTTATTCATCTATATAAAGATCATAAATTTATTTTGAGCTTCGTTCCATAACATAACATAGCCGTCTCCCCTCAGAGCCGTGGATAAGGAGGAAAAGCAAAGCACTAGCCCCAAAGCTCAACATTTTAAGGGGATCCGAAGTACTCGGTATATTTAAAAAAATTATCGAACATGTCCCACCCCACTATCTAATAGCACCCCCCTTCCCGTCGCTTTTATTCTCAAGGGCCAGAGTTGACTAACTAGCATGACGCTAATAATTATCTCTTTTGGTTATTACACATTAGAAAATAATTTTTTAAAATTATTATTCTGGTATTTGAGCCAAGGGCGTAGCTAGGACTTTTTAGTGGAGGGCGAGAATGTCAAAAGTCACTTAGAGTTGGCAAAATTACTTTTTAATTTGTTAAATAAAGTATTTTTTGCTTAAACAAAAGTAAAAGTTAAATTTTTTTTGTCATTTTAAGGGTATCCCTCCCTCTCCCACTCATGAAATTTATCATACGGCTTATTTATATCTGGTGGCAAAATTTACTTAACTGGTCTTTTCTGCAACGAATTGATTATGTTTATACATTTTTTACAATTTAACAGAAACAAATGAAAATAAAATAACATTTTTATTATCTAAAGAATATTGAGTAGCCATGGTTAGTTGGAAAAATTTTAAATATAATCTCCGAGTTCTTGTTTTTTTTTTTTTTTTTTTTTTTTTTTTTTTTTTTTTGAAATTTTCCAAATTTTTTTTTTTTTAACCTTAGAGAAATATTTTGAAATTAATTTTTATTAAAAAAT
>JAAAKE020111129.1:21832-37082 GCA_010014785.2 Anisolabis maritima
ACCAAGAGTTGTTAAAAATTACGAAAAATTTTAAATATAATCTCCGAGTTTTTTTTTTTTTTTTTTTTTTTTTTTTTTTTTTTTTATTTGATGAAAGTTGCCAAATTATATTTTTATTAACCTAAGAGACATATGTTGAAATTAATTCTGATGAAAAAATTTTAATTAAAAAAATATTTCAAGAAATAAAACCATCTTCACTTTCTCATTATTAACAATATCTTCAGCCAAATATATACAATAAAAATAATAATAATACAAATACATAACTTTTTATATTTATGAGAATTTTTTAATCACTTTTAAACCGAATTATTTTAATAGCTTTATTATTTTATGACATTTCACATCATTACAATTTTAAAAATATTTTAGAATCTACAAGAAAAAAAAAAAAAAAAAAAAAAAAGAGAAGAAGAAGAAAAAAAAATGGCCGGAGAACGGAAAACAAACAGTTCCATTAAAAATCTTTTCTACGAAACTCTTTATCGGTGGGCTGTGACAGTGACACTCGAGGGGGACCCAGGCTCCCGGGTCTCTCAATTCTTTTCCCACCCATCCTCTCATTCCCCGGGATTTGTAACTCCGGGATTTTTTTCACACAATGGAGATCTGCCCCATCTTTCTCCTTATATAGAGTCCGGTCATCGCAAAATCAAAATTTGCAAAGCAAAATGAAAAAACAAATAAAAATAAAAATCCATCTTTAAATACAATGGCCTAACTGAAATTCCCACCCATTCACTTGATATTCGTTATCCGGAAAAAACTATTTCGAATTTTACTTTTTCTTGGAGTCTACTTATATTATTTATTCCCAAAACTAATTTTCTTTTCATTTTTTTTTCTTATAAAGAAATGTGATCCCGTGCTTTAATGTTATTAACCGATAAATTTTTTCTTTTTTTTTAATCATAATTTCACTCTTCCTTCCTTATTCCCTAAATAACAAAGCTAGAATGTTAATAATTTAAATATATTAAAACACTATTAAGTGATGATCAGGAAGTTGGCAAATAGTTTAAGAATTTTTTTTGTCCATTAATTTTCCCGAGATCTAATTGACCTGCATTAGTCTTTGGGTTCCATTTTGGAAGCATAAGAATTACAGAGAGACCTGATCTTAATTTTGGGCCAATGACACCCAAAATGTTGACCTATCATTAGGATATCTTTCTCGGCGAGCCGGGTGAGGACATTCAAGGGCTGGTTGCGGTTTCCTGGCTCTTTTTAGACCTGGAAACCAATTCAACCAGTGGTTAAAAGAATGCTCGAATCAAAACCTGGCAAAAAGAAAAAAACCTAATTACCAAAAATGTCTGTTGTTTCTCGCCGTATTCATTCGTCTCAAAAAAATTATATTTCGAAACTCAACACCTACTCTGACTGAATATTTATAAAATTATTTCTTAATTTATCCCCAAATTTTCTGACATCTTGTTAACTTCTTTCTTTAATGAAACGGATTCACTTTTGGATTTTTTAACTTTATTATTCAGTTTAATGCCCATATTTAGAATCATTTCTAAGAAACTTAAGGTGAATTTTACTATTCTTTCTTGTATTAAAATTTTTCTTAATTCACTAATTCATAAATCTTTAATTCCCCAATTAAACAGTGAAGAACAATTTTAACTTAACAAATTCTAACTGACCCATTGCGATTACTCCAGAGAATATGTAATTATTCTTAGATAGACTCTTGCTTCCTGTCATAGTTGAATGAATGTTTCCTTTAGTTGTAACAACCTAGAGAAATGTCCCTGCCTAGAGTTTTGTAAAAATACAATTTTTATATTGTTGACTCCGAGATTAAAAAAATACAGTTAAATCAAAATAACTCTCATTTCGAGCATATTTGTTACTGTAACTTACTGACCAGAAATGGGCAATATCTTTTAGAAGAATTCATAGATTCGAATTAAAATAATAATGACAACTTCAAATTCTATTTGATTTTCAAAAATAGAATCTAAATCTAAATCGGAGATATTAAATCCAGGATTTGCAATTTTTTCTTCACCTTTTTCCCATCCATGTCAGAAACTGACCTAATGTGATTACTCTAGGGAATAACTGTGGAATTATATTTAGATGGGCTCCTGCTTCCTCTTATGGTTATATAAATTTTTTCCATTCGAACCTGAATTCTTTAGTATATATAGAAGATTTTGGTAATAAGAAATTTCAAATAAAACCAATTTTAAAGATTTATTTTTAAAAACATTTATCTGAAATAACCTGTGAAGAAATTTTATTTACCCCTAAATTAATCGACTATGTATAATGCAATCTCAAATCTGCTAAAATAACTACAATTTTAACGAGAAAATAATTTTTGAATTTTTATTACAATGCAAAATACAAATAAATTTTCATTCTGGTTAACATAAATATAATTTGAAAAGAAAATTATATGCAAAATAAAAATTCACGTGAACAGTAATAAATTATAGGATAATCACAATTTATCCAACAATTTAAAAAATTATCATCTTTTTACCTTGATGAGAAAAGTATATAAAAATCTTTGTATTTCCATATTTTTATACAAATAAAAGTAATTCGATATCACCACAACAATCTGATAGATCTCACTTTAAAAAATAAATTTTCTTCACACTTTAGTGTTGGTTTTTGTAAATAACTCTAGACTTTAAAAATTGGTTTATTTTAAATTTCTTATTACTTCAATATAGCCATCAAATCTTTCTTCACGTTGTGTTGTGTCGTGTTATTTTTGTTTGTGTTTGTAGATTGGATTTGATCATTCTTCAGATAACTATAAGTATATGCGATTAGCACCTCCTCTCCTTTCATATTTCCAAGATCATATATAATAGTTGGAACACTGTTTTTTTTTTTTTTTTTTTTTAAGAAAGTCTAAAAAAAGATTACAATCGTTGGGGAAGTTTCTAAGTTCATAAAACATTTATGTATTTTGGTGTTCATAAAACATTTAACAACTAGTATAAGCCATCAACCAAAAAATTTACTTAACTCGGCATTTTTTGGTTGGTGTTTAAAAGAAAAAAAAGGCTTTAACTCAATAATATTTTCGCGCCATCGTCAATTTTCCTAGCAAATTCTTATGAATATAAATCTTTTAATATATTTATCCAAGTTGTGAACCTAGGAAGCGTTCATCGAGTTTTTATGGACGTTCATGACAGGCCAGTTTTTGTCGGCTACTCATAGTGCATATGTTTATTTATCGGCTGCTTTAGCAATCGGTTTGGATTGTTTGCAGAACTTGGAGGGCTTGTCATCCAGCCTGAATCGTTCAAGTCTCTCTCTCTTCTTCTCTCCTCCTTCTCCTTCTCCTTCTCATACTAGAAAGATATAGAAGAGCACACACAATTCCCGAACTCGTACTCTCGTACTGTCCATGACAAAAGAGATTGTGTGTGTGTCTGTTTCACATATTTATATTTATGCCCGTAGTATTTCGGTCGGTGTTTTCTATCCGAGAGTTGCGTGAGTGTGCCGGCCATTGGAATCCCAAGGCAAACGGGCGAGGGCCAAGCACGCGACGCGAACCTCTGGCCCTTCGGATTTAAACTCGACTCTCTTCGTGTGCTTCCTGTTGCTTGCAAAGCCTGCTCTAAAGGAGCAGGCCACATGCCGGCTATACTCGTCAAATTATAAGGGGAAAAAAGGGGGGAGGACTATGCAATAGATTTTAATTCAAATCTAAACAATTTTTAATAAATCCTAATCAGGTAGCAAAATATAAATATTTTACAGAAAACTTAGTGATTAAAAAAAAGTTTCATCAACCCCTTAGAATTTACCATCATAAAAATATATCTTTATTTTATTTCCAACAACTGCCCACTTAAGGGTTATCTCAATGGAATAATCTTTCGTTTTTCTATGAAGTAAAAAAAAAAAAAAAGTATTTATTAAATACAGAACAGATTTTGGAATAGAGCTTAATTGCTTTGTTTTAAAAAATATTAATTATCTACAAAAAATCTATAAAAACCTAAAAGATTATGAAATATTTTAGGTTATATTCAATTTAACCAATAATATCTCAATATTTGCTATATTTAATTTAACTTAGGTCTACTAGCCTCTACATAAAATCCAAAAATAAATTATAAGAATTATTATTTATTCAGGTCATTTAAGTCTATTAAAACAAAACATAGAGCTATTGATAGTATATTGAAACAATGAATTTATTTTAAAACATATCATTTTATAGGCTCGTTAATGATGAAATAACAATTATTGTTTCAAATTAAAATTGAACAATCAAAACCAATATCATCTGATTTAAGAATATTTTTCGGCGAAGGTGGAGGAAGCTATAAATTTGAAAAAATCCGGAAAACTACCATAACTTGTAATAGAAGAGTTTGTGGCTGCAGATTAGTAATTATCGTTGGATTGCGAGAATATAGCAGGTTATTTTCACCAAATACTAAAAACCTGACTTTAAGACTTTCAAAGAACTATCGCCTTAGAAGCAAAAAACTATTGGCTGGATTTAAAATAAAATCGACATTAAAGAGTTTTACAGGGCCATTCAGATCCTAAAGAAATATTTTCTCTATTAACTAAAATTTTGTGGTGCTTTAAAGGAACCCCTACCCTGAAATATTGCTTTCTTATAAAAAATATTTAACTATTTTTAACGAATTCCTATTTTTTAATAAATTATAAAATTGAAAGAAAAATAACGGAATAATTTAAAGGAAGATCGATTTTTTTGAAAACTTTATTAGGAAATATAATTTTTCTCCACCACTAAATAGTAATAAACAAATTTACATAAAGACTTTCAAAGAACTATCGTCCTAGAAGCATTGATTTTATTAATAACGACAAGGCCAAATGACAAGTTTACTTATATTTACATATATATATTTTTATTCATAATAAAATTTCCCCAATAGATGGAGCTGACTAAATAAAGTTTGGCCGAAACGTCTTTTATTTGCGAATTTTTATTTATTTGTGAAAATAATCTTCCTCATAATCCAACAATAAATACCCTATCTTGTTTTTTCATTATTTTATTCATCAAATTTACTTAAAATGAAATGTTATATCGTTAATTGTGATTTATATATATAGAGTCTTTTTGACAATTTCAAGGTGGGAGGGGGAGGGCAACCGTGCTCTTTGGTTCCTAGAAGATCGTTCCTAAAATAAATGCTATATTTTTAAGACTAATTTATTAAAATTTGAGATTCAATTTTTTTCCTTTCTTTTATATCGTCAGAAGAGAAATTTTTTCACTTAAATGGCGTAAGGAGGATCTTAATTCGTAAGCGTTGTTTACACATAAATATGCAAATAACTTACCAGGGGAGGCAGAAGTAGTAGTTCGTGTTTTGATACTGGAAGATAGGCAACCCAGACGAATGAAAGTTATGAATAGATTTTTCGATTGATTGAACACGAAGCCTCCTAAGCAGATCACGCATACACATTTGTTGAATCTAGAAATTAATAACTGAGCATGCGTGGTCTGCTCTGCAGGAACTCTGAAGACTTGGTTCCAGCGTCTAAACACGAACGAATTTATCCAAACAATTTTATAAAAGTTCCTTAAGTCTTACTCATTGGTCTTTATCAAAGGCCTAATTTTCTCTTCTCTTTAATTTTCTTAAGTGATTAAAATTAGAAATATAACATATTAATACCCGGGATTTCTAATTTTTACTTATTATTTATTTAAAATGATATGTATTTTTTTTCTCTTATTCTCAAGTACTTAAAATGTTGGCTATAAGAAAAACAACAAATTTAAGAACGTACGCAAATAGAGCATCCAAAAGGTTGTATTTATAATTTATTTAAATAAACATACCATGTGTAAACGAAAAATGCATTTATTAATGATCATTACAAGAGTAAAAGTGTAAATTATTATGTAAAAAAAAAAAAAAAAAAAAAAAAAAAAAAAATTGCTTTGATGCGCGAAAAGATTTATCTTTATAAATATATCTAGATCTGATAAGTAAAGAAAACTTTTTTCTTAATAACTTAAAATACCCGTGGTTCTGAGTAGAATATGCTGAAAAAATTTGCCTTTTTCTTAATATCCACTCTGAGTACGTATATCCGCAATTAAATTGGAATGTTCTTATTTATTCTAAGGTCCTTCAGTGTTGATTAGTTTTAAAGTCCTAACGCCCTTATTTAGACCAGTAGTTCCCTGAAGCCCACTTTATCACACTGCCATATTTTACATCTTGGCTCCCTATCATATATCACACTTAATATTTATTTTAACATAATAATAATTATATTCCATATAAACAATTTTACTAGTATTCTGAGAACTACGGCTATATTTGACACTTATTATTAAATTTATTCTTTTAATTATCCTTTAAGACGAAACAAAAGATACAGGTTGTCCAATTACATTTGAGAGGGATAGTAGACGATTTGGAATTATGTCAACTCTAGCCTAAATTTATTAACCGATTTCTAAGAAAATTAACTTATTAGGCACAAGAAAAAGTATCTTTTTGTTTGAATTCAATCACTCTATCATATTTCTTTTATATATTTTAATTTTGGAGCGCATTCGCAGCTCATGCTTTAATGGATAAAAAACAATGCGTTAGAGTTAATGTATTGAGAGGTACGTTGGTACAAGTTAAAAATATACATGTAACACGCGTTAGATAATAAGAAAGAAACATTATTTTCTACTGACGCCGATATACTATCCCCTTCAAAAGTAATTGGACAACCTGTATCTTTTATTTCTTCTTAATGGATAATTAGAATCCCTCCCTGAAATCTGAAATTAATATATTTAATAATACGTAAAACATTATGAAATTTGATGATTTTAATTTTCATGTAGATCTTCTAATTACCCATTAAGAAGAAACAAAAGATACAGGTTGTCCAATTACCTTTGAGGGGGATCGACACTATTTACGTGTAAACTTATGCATTATTCTTATTATTAAAGCACGGCCTATGAATAAGGGTTTATTTTCTCAAACATAAAATGTAATTTATAAAATTTGATCATTATTTTTTATTTAAAAAATTTTTTGACATGGATATGGCTTCTTTTGTTTTCTTTAAAATTTCTTTCTTTAATTTTGATTATTTCTATGTAAATATTTATACTTTCTCTTACTTTGCAATTGCCCAAAAATTAATTAATTGAGTTTTTAACACAAATACATTGGTTCTCTTGCAGTGATTTATATTTATGTATCATGATAATTGCCTTTTATTATTAGATTTATTATCTAATTTCCATGAAATTAGTTTTCAACCTCTGAATCATCCATTGTTTTATAAATATATATATATATATATATATATATATCTAAGACGAAGAAATATTTTAATATGAAAACATTTTTAATTTCATGTAAACAAATTTTACTTTCCTACAATATCCGAAGGAAAGTCGAATATTTTTCGATTCTTCACGATTTGAGATGAGTGGACAAAGCTTTTTTTGATAATCTCTGTGTTTGTGTGGATGATCTTAACAGCTAAACAGCTTATGGTAGTGTTTGTTTGTTGATTTGTGACTGACGCCTCCCCCCTCCCCCTAAAGGGAAGGGAGAAATTTCAAAATATTTGAGTTTAAATGATTATAAAAAAAAAAATTAAATATTATTCATTTAAATGGCTCTCATATTTCGTAAATATATATAGTGCATATTCGTTTTACACTTTTTATTTTTTATTTTAGTTGAATCTGTAAAATTTTTTTGATGTCCCCTTTTTGTTATTTCACACCCTCTGAATCGCTGATCAAAGAACAACATCAACTTTTAACAACTCAAATGAAATTGTGCTTTATTTGAAGTTCAAACCTGAATAATAGAAACTAGATTATGGGTCCAGGGCTTGTCCCGATAAATTAAAATAAAAAAAATTGGGAAATCCAGGAAAAATTAAAAAAATGAGCGAGAAATGAAGACAGCCAAAATTAAAAATAAAACAAAAACTTTTATCAATTATATAATAAAGTTTCTTTTATAAAATGAAATGGCTAAGTTTTTTTTTTCTCCCATTCTTTAAATTCTATATATTGAAACAGAAAAATAATTTCTCAGATAAAAGATATTGAGTAATTAGTTACTTGTCGAATGTTCTTAAAAAAATGATAGGTTTTTTTCCACTTGTATGTCGGCCTTGATGATGGTGTTTAAAAACTTATGAAACTGATACGTTTGACCGAAAATAAAATTATATTAAAATTAAAACTTTGTATTAATTAACATATAAGTGTAAATTTTAAGAAATCAACAAGTAATATTTTATATTCGAAGAATTTCACTTTTCTTTTTGGATATGAATAAAATAGCTGTTTTGTTTTTAAGAAAGAGGCCCATGATTATCTTAAAAAGTAGATTCAATATTATTAGTATTTATTCATCTTTTTATATCTTTTTTAAGAATAATTCTTTTAAAAGAATGTATACAAACTAAATTTTAGCTTTGTATCAGACTGTTTTTTTTTTTCTCTCGCCACAAAAGCAAAAGGTTCCGCTTTTTAGCCCAAAATTCCGAAGGGCGGAGGGTTGAAGGGGATCTACCTGCGAAACCCTCTTCGTCAGGTGAGGATACCAATCGTTCTCTCCTACTTTGCAACAAATCAAAACCAAATTAATATTTCTCTAGTATGTTTTAATTATAAAAAATTTTACGGACAAATTATTGTATCTGGTTTTTAGATTAATTGCAATATTATATGCATCTATCGCCATCCATATTCTTAATCATTTTAAGCCGGAGATAACCGGTAATAATCTGATAATGATCCGCACTAAACTAATTTCAACTTAAGAACCTCCCAAGATTTTTTTTTTTTTTTAAAGCTCTTATTAAAGTTATCGAAGCGATTTTTCTTTCTAATTTATCATAATGTAGAAGAGATTTATTTTATAAAAAATAAATTACATACGCGATATAGAAATATATAATAGTAAACCAACTAAATACGAATAGTACTTCATTTGAAGTTCAAATGTTATGCTATTAATAAAAGATATACATATATGAAATTGTTTTTATTCATAATTACATTAATAAATCACTAACAAAAAAAAAAGAGTAAAAAAATTTTATTTGCTCCCCCAAACTAAACTCATAAGGACCTTCTTGTAATAAAATACTCTGGTCTACGAATCACATATTTAACGGGAGCAAGCGTTAGGATGAAGACATCCATTCAAACCAAAATAAAATTTTCTATTTCTATCACATCAAGAATATAGAACTCACCTTTCTAAATTAAAATTTTTGCAAATATAAATATATATTTTATACATTAGTGAGTTGAGAAATAAAGATAGAATCCAACGTTGGAAAAATTTAATTACACGACAAATTCACTCTGTCTTTTATTTATTTATAGAGATGAGATATCCATGATATATTTATTTAATCGAGTCCTCTCGTCAACTCTAATGCATTCGCGCGGTTATATTTATTTATTATCAATTGAATGTGTTCTTTTTTTTCTATCTTCAGCCATATCACAAACGACATGAGATTTTCAGAAAATAATTTATTTATGTGAAGTATGTACGTTACATGCATGGCGATAGACACGACGATAATGATATAGAAGATATTCGATTTAAATTTTCCAATAGATTGTAACTACAACAGATAGCAAATAGGTGTATGCTTTTGTGATATCTTTATCTATTTATATATACATATAGGACTTTCTTTTGGCCACGCCCCTTTACTTTAATTCTCTTTATAAAAACGAAATATTATATTTGAAATAATATAACATTAATCGATTGATATCTGGCCCTTTTTTTCGCGCTCTAATTTATGTCGCCCTCTTTCTTTTGAGCATCCACCAACAAATAAAATATTTTTCATTCTCTTCTTCTCTTTACATTAAGAATTAAAGTCAATGCTTTTTCTCAAACGAGAGGATGTTAATTTTTTATTTCAATTACTTCTTTTTTTGTTTTTCTTTTAACCAAATTGATTGTATCAAAAGAATTACCCATGTTAATAAATAAAACCTAAAGAAAGGTGATGAAGGAAAAATAGAATTCACGACGAGGCGATTATAATAAAAAAATCAATAATAATAATAATAATATTAACGAAGAAAGGGAATCCTCTTAAAAGAGACTTTAAATACATCAAGAGTGGGTTCGAATCCCACTTGAGTGTCTTAGATAAATGGTTGTTGACAAATAAAAAGAATGATATCTCACTCGGTTTAAGAACAAGTAATACAATACAAAATTTTCTAGAAAAAGAAAAAATAAATAAATTTTTAAAATTAGAGATCGAAAAAGAAAAAAAAAAGTTGTCTAAGATGCCTCCGAGGTCAAGGCAAAAATAAAAAAGAGTGCAAGGAATGCTAGGCCCAACTCTCGCCCGACTCTTCTGATAAGGATAATAGAATAATAATAAATTAACTATCACATTAATTATCTCCGAATTGGGTGTCGAAGACTTGAAATTTATCGCTACTATAAAATATATATCCTAGAAAAATATAAATGGGGAGAATATTTTTAGAATGTGTTTTTAAGGTTTTAACTATGGAGACGAAATAAATTTTTTATTGTCTGAATTTTGGTTTAAAAAATTCTTGATTAAAAATGTTTAGGGTATAAACTGCTAAGAATTTTATGGTTATCAGATATTAAACAGTATAGAATAGAATTTAACATTGAATAATAAGGGTATGTTTTGAAAAAGTTAGTGGTTTTCAAAACGCTCCAAGTCAATATATCGTTTAGAAAATGCGAGATGAATATGCCCATTTAAAACAATCATCTCGCGAAAATTCTATTCAATTTAGAAAATGCGAGATGTTTATTTTAAATAGGCATGTTCATCTCGCATTTTCTAAACGATATATTGACTTGAAGCGTTTTGAAAACCACTAACAAACATCTCGCATTTTCTAAATTGAAAAGAATTTTCCCGAGTTTAGGTTTTTTCATGTATTCATTTTTGCTTACTGGAAGTTAGACAACCCAAATGTCCAACACGCTTTTTTCGATTAATTGCTTAAGAGCTCTCCTAGAGCGGACCACGCATGCTCAGTTGTTAATTTCCAATCGAAAAACTTTTAATTGCCTTACTTCCATTAGGCAACAATCAGCAATCCCAGGTAGTTAGTTAACTACATCGTAACTGGCTCTAGAATATTAACATTGACATTTTAAATAAGAAATTTAAGTATTTTGTAAACAAAACAAAAAAAAAATGGTTTAATGGCCGCAAAACTAGTTTTAATTTTTAGCGTTCTTATTTATAAATTCTCCTTTCATGCAAAATAAGATTTTAATTAAAAGAAAAAAAAAAAAACTCAATAATCATTGTTATTAACTTTTTAAATGCCCTCTCCCTTGGTGCATAGGTAAAGGTCTTGCTTCAGGTACCAAAGGTCAGTGGTTCGCTTCCCGTCCTGAGCGAAGAAATTTATTTATATTGGCTACCAATAGGTATAAATAAATAAGGACGAGAGTAGTCTAAGTAGTCTCAGATGCTGAAAAATACTTAAATAAAAAGAAAAAAACCTTTTTAAATAGTTTCAGAATTTACGTAATTTCACTATTGAAGCTGGTTGTTGGTAATGAAAAATTATTTTTGAATTTTTGACACTATACATATTTCTTACATTTAAAAATTTTGAATAAACTGGCTGGATTAATGATTAGAGATAAATAATAAAAATAATATTAACATAATAAATAAGATCTGATAATACATAAAAAAAAATATAAAGATGTATATTTGGGTACAGTGATGCACTCGAAAATTATCAAAAAAAAAAACCCCAAGAATAAAAACTCTAAAAAAAATTTTAATTAGCACCAACATCCAATTAAATTGGACAGTATCCAACCTTATTAACAAAATTTTGCCTTTTTTTTTTGTACAAAATTGAGAATTAAAATAATTTTAAATTTGAATAGAGTATTTGCATAATGAATTTTTAGAGCATTCCTCCTCCTCCCTCCTCTCTTGCCTTGGCCCCTGATATCCCCTAATATCGCTTTCAATCGTAATGTTTCTAAATCGAGTCGCAGCCCATAGACCGGGGCCTACCAAATATAAGTTACAAGCTTATTCCTTAAACGTTTATCATTTATTAATCATATGACACATGTATGACTCCGAACAATTAATTTGTCTTCCCCCCCTTTTTTTTCCTGGAAAAAATTTAGCATAAGAAATTATTAACATTTCGTATCCCTCCCCCTCCTCAAACAAATGTTGCTAATAATAATTTGGACAAATTTTAATAAAAATCTTAGATATAGAAAAATGAATACATTTTTTTCTAAAACATCGTTATAAATATATTATTAAATAATATGTATAAATATAAAATATAAAAAAAAAAAAAGTTAATTTTCTGTTTAATAGTCTTTTTTTATTATTAAAGTGTGTACATTTTATAATCAAAACATACGAATAAACAGGAAATTTAAAGTTGTTTTTAATAACAACAACCGTGACTGCCTCAATTATAAAATGAAATAAATAAATAAATAAATCAAATTATATTCCATAACTGATTAAGGAAGGATTAATAAATGATAATAATAAAAGATAAATTTTGGACGAAATTACTCAAATAAAAAATTTTTTTGAATTAAAACTACACCACAGAATATAAATTTGAGAAATGAAGGTCACGAAAAGGAGCCCCCTACTTTCTGTTATTAAACAGGATCCCCTAATTAAAACCCGACAGTTTTTAGCAAAGTACTATTAGGCCAAATTTAAAGATGGAATTTTAAAACGTTACAGTGAATTAATAAAAATTGATAATTAAAAAAAAAAAAAAGTGCCTATCCTGTTTCTTCACACTCCCTCAGCGCTTAAATAGATTTTGCTTAGCTTTATGCAACATCTCTTCAGGCACAGCACGGATTTCTCGCTGAATGACATCTTTTAGTTCAACCAAATTACGAGGGTTGTCTTTACAAATTTTGTTTTATGTAAAGTTATCTAAAATTTTTTACACTCGGAGAGAGTGTCGAAAAACATCCGCAGCACTACTTCAGTGGCGTTATCTTTCATGTTTAATGGAGTTTTTGTTTGCAAAAAAAATGTCAATTCCTATTAATTCACACTCCTATTGTAACGTTTTAAAAAATACAAAAATTTCATCTTGAAAATTGACTGTGTAGTACTTTTTTAAAAACCATCTGATTGGCGCACCCTGTATTATTAGGACAGTGGACTGTTAAAAGTTGCGTTTCTTTCTAAAACTAACAGGAAAGTCTTTTATTGATAAAACTACAGTGTCCCATTTTCACCCTCAGCCTACTATCTTCGCATCTATTCAGCTGTTTAATAATTCCTGAAACATTCAGTTGCTTTTAATGATGGATTAAATTTCATAAATTGAAAAAACACTCATTTTTTATGTATGTGAGTTTTTGAGATAATATAATAAATTTAACGGTTTCTACTCTTCTAATTTTTTTAAAATAAATTTTATTTTCATAAATATATAAAAAATTCATAATGTGTATGTAATATTTCATTTAAACAAAAAAAAAAAAAAAAAAAAAAATGAAAATAATAATACAAGCCCGATCTTAAACTACGCACTATGCATAAGATATAAAAAATATATTTTATATGAAACCTTGAAAAAAAAAAAAAAAAAAGTCAAAGAAGTCAGTGGTAGAATTTTAGGAAATATTAATGATAGAAAAATTGAAGATCCGGAACCTGGTATTTAATGACGACGCATTTTCTGAAAATCTTCCCCAGGACCCCTAATGACATCCCTAGCAGCTGGTCCCGAATTGGGCCTGAGTTCCCTGCAGGTAGGATCCAATGAGGAGAAAGTATTCCATTACGTGCTGACCTGAAGCAGAGTCCAAGCCACAGACATCGTTTATTCACCCCCCACTTCTTCAGAGAAGTCTCCCGGTCTCCTGCACTCCAACGTCCCACCTTGCATCCTTCCTATCCGTGCAATGGAATCTCTCATAGTGATTTATTGTATAGATAATAATGATATTAAATTTAGCACTTTTTTTATTATAGTTAAAGAATGTGACTAGAAACTTCTTAAATTCTGGATATAACGGGTTCCTTGTTTCTCTCTCTCTCTTTCTCTCTCTCATTCTGTCTGAAATTCATTCCAATGTTTTCGATTCGAAATGAAATGAGGAGAATTAGAGATGTTAATTTTGAAGCTATTTCACGGACACACGCACACTTAAACTGAACCAACAATTAATATACTTTTTTTTTTATAATCTATTTAATCGAAAAAATTTATATCCTTAATATTTAAATATATTATATTTTATTAACATAAAATTAAAAATACTTTCTCTTTATTCACAAAATCTTTTTTTCTTATTCAATTTTTTTTTCTCTAGGTACTTGTATATTTCATTAATATAACCTTTAATTTAAAATAATAATTTTCTACAAATTGAGAAAAATTCTTGGTAAAGAGGAAACAGAAACAAAATAAAAATTCATTTTCTACAATAACGGACATATCATTCTATTATCCCCTTAAAAGTAATTGGACATCCTATATCTTTGGTTTCGTTTTACTGAATAATTAGAAGACGTCCGAGAGGAATAAATTTAATAATAGGTAAAAACATGAAATTTGATGATTTTGTATTTCATTCCTAATTATTTATTAAGACGAAACCAAAGATACAGGTTATCCAATTACTTTTGAAGGTGATAGTATATAAATTATGTTAATTTGTTAAATTTAGTATTTTTATTTATAATAAATAATTTATAATAAATTAATAAATAACAAACAAAAACTAAATTTAGCAAGGGCATACTCAGGGGGTACAGTTTTCGTGTAGGGGGGGACGGGGTCCTCCAAAACACAAATAAGAGGATAGGAAAAATCAAACAATAATGATAAGACCCCCTTATATCATTTATTTTCAAATGTTTCAGTGGGCCTGATGCTTGATGCACTGAAGGTGCTCTGACGTCAGAAAGGGCCGAAATATTTGCAAAGAAATGATTTAAGGGGTCTTATCATTGCTGTTTGATTTCTCCCAATCTCTCAACAATAACATTTAAATCAACATAAAATTTTAATAAAAACCGAAAGAAAATTAAGTTTAAATAGAATTGGTAATAAGAACCACTTACAAAAAAAAATAAAAAAATAAAAAGCAATTCTAAGGACCGTACAAATGAAAATTTTATTTGGGCTCCCCAAACAAAATTTCTAGATACTTTATTTACCCGGTGTATAAAAGTTTGATTAGACCTTTGAAATTGTGGGACTACTATGAGA
>JAAAKE020111130.1:0-16709 GCA_010014785.2 Anisolabis maritima
TTAAAAAAAAATTCACCAAGGGATTAGTTTTTTTTTTTAAAATTAAAAAAATATTTATAGATTAAAATTTTTTTTTTTTTTTTTTTTTTTTTTTTTTTTTTTTTTTTTTTTTTTTTAATAATAAAAATTCACTCATCCCCCTATCAGTTGTCATAAAATCATTTATGTCTATAAACAGATATTTAAATGCATGATGCAGTCATTGGATTGATTTAGTGGTAAAAATTTTAATTTGACAGCTTTTATTTTTTATTTATGAAATCAAATCCGCTGACGTTTAAAAAAAAAAAACTATTGACAAATGAGATGAAGAATAAACAAAAAAATTCGTATTTGAATATTTAATATCTATAATAAATTATTTCTTCCAAAAATGAAATGAGGCACATTATTGTTTAAATAAGTATAGACCGTACAATATATATATATATATATTTTCTCTATGTCCCTGAAATCGAAAGATAAAAAATATACAAAGAATATTTGTAATATATGTTAAAAAATTTATTAATCAAAGTGGATCGACAAAATTAGAACAAGCAGATAAAAATTGTATTCTCAATTCTGAACAGGTCATATAAAAATTTCAGTGTTTAATAGTCAATGCAGTGATGAAAATAGGTTTAGAATAAGTTTTACGAATGTAGATGAGAAATATATAAAGAGACATTTATAAAAGGTTAAATAGATATACCGGTGTAATTTTTTAATATTTAAGAAGTTTTTTTTTCTTCTTCCTCGTTGGTTTTTTTTTTTAGAATTTTTTATGCATCACGTTTCAATTTTCTCTCCAAATGTCATAATAATAAAATTTGAATTTTTAAGCAACTTGTCGTTAGAATAAAAAAGTCGTTTCTTTTCAAGCGCTATAATCATGCTTTTTCTATTCCAATTTATCTTATAGCTCATATTTTTATTTTTCCAGATTTAAACCAGTCGGATTATTAGAGTGAGTGACCAACCAACCAGGGGAGGTTTTATTTATAAAATGAATTTTAGATTCATATCTGTTTCTAATGCTACTATATCGGGAGAGTAAAAAAATTAATCTATTTTTTAACGAGGCCCATCATGATTAATTAAATTTTATTAGTGGCATAATCATAATTTTTCGAAATAAATTTTTGCTACTCATGAAAAGATTTTAATATTCAGAATTAAAAATTGGTTGCATTATCATTTGTTAAAAAATATTTATTTATAGCTATAGAAACTTTTTAATTCCCGTTAAAATTATTTTTTTTTTTTTTTGTTAATCTCTGTTAAAATAACAATCATAAACGATATCAAAGTGAGGGAGAGAAATAAAAAGTCAGTTGGCTGATTTATTTAAAATGTTTTTTTTTTTTTTTTTTGTTCTGCTCAAATAACTGTATTTAAGCAAGATTTTGATTATTCCTTCTGGAAGAAGGAAATGTTTTTTTATTTTTATATCACCTAAATTAAATGTTTCCCAATTCGTCATTAGTTCAGCGATTGATTATATTATATAGGGATTCAAGTTGCGAGGCACCGTTAAATCTATTTTAGTAATAGTAATTAAGTTGTGCAATGTGTAAATTTATTTTAGTAAAATCGGGGGAAGGGAGAGTGAAAGAGATATAGGTTAGATTTAGGTGGGGGGACTTATTTAGGCCAGTAATGGCCCATTGTCCACTTGGGCTTCTGGGGGGTGAGACTTTCCTACCCCAGGAGGAGACTTCTGGCAGAGTTGGAAATAACTTTTTTTTTGCGATAAGCCCGACTCGAACATGAGCTATTTCAAACTCTAGATTCGTAAACCGCAGCAGGTTGGTTAATAGAATTTCAATAAAATTGTTTTTGTATTATTATCATAAATTTGCCTTGTAATTATCTTTTAATTAATTTAAATAATTTCCTAATCTGAATTAAAAGTGTTATAAAAAAATAATATTTTTATTTATTTCCAAAATTGTTTGTCTTTTGACACCAAATAATGTATAAAATATGCTAAATTATACATATATTGATACCGGTTATCCTCCCATATTTATTTTAATTGGTAATCAATATAATTTAAATAAATTATTGCTCAGGACGGTAAACACACTAGAAATTAATAAGGTAAAAAAATATTTTCCCGAAAGATAGCGATATTGGGCGTTTGGACATGTGTCCATTCCCTTACTTACCTAATATGGCTCAGGGAATTTTGTCAATCAATCAGGGGTCCTTTCTCTGAAAAAACATTCTGGGCCTTCACAAATAGATAAAAAAATTTTCAAATGTATTTTTCAGATATCTTTTATATTTAATTTTAATTAAAGATTTAATTAACTCAGAGTAGATTATTTATTAAAAAACTTATTTTAATTATAGTTTTTCAGTGGTGCCCAAATTTACATGTTTATGGCGCTGTTTTTGATATAAAAATAGTTTCTAATAATGGATCTTATAAACACTCTTTCAAAATGTGTTTATAATAAAATTAAGCTGAATAATAAAACGAAAATGTAAAGAAAACTTTTAAAGGCGATGAAGGATGATGAGCATAGTTTAATGAAAGATTTAAGCCCAAAGATGAACTTGCACATTTTCTGCTCGTTATTATGTAAAATGCTCTCTAGCTAGACACTAGTTTTAAATCTCTCTCCTATATTTTTGAGATGAATGTCATTTTTGTTTTCTTCGCCATTTTCACTTTGTTCATATCAATGAATCTAATTGATCGTGTAAACAATTTTTTATATAAATTTCCACCCAAAGGATACCATAACTATCATCCCTTTTTTTTTTTATGAATGTGTGGATGCTGATGGCTGCGGGTGCACAGGAAGGGCTAATGATGTAGACTAATAGGGAAGTATGGTATCATTGTCAACAAGGCGGTTTATGATGATGATGTCAACGCTAAAAATGCGTCGCCTTCCTCATAAATACATATTCATATCAACATTAAGTTAATCTACTGACCTAAAAAAAAAGTGAGGGGAGGGGAAAATAAAAAAAAGTTCCGCCCTTTTTTTGTAAGTAGTTCATTATGAATAAAGGCACACGCCGGTTTCAGTTTTAATTTTTATTTGTGGCATTATAATTTATTAATTAAATAAATTGGAAGTTTTAATAGACCCTGGCAAAGGGACAAACGATCTTCTTAAATGAGGTCCAAACTATTCGCTCTTAATTTGAACATTTTATTATTATAATTTTATGAAAAAGTTTCATTTATCCATTGGATGCTAAGGGATGGCTGAGAAAACTATGAAGAGATAGAAACCTTTGAAAAAAATATTATTTAAAATTTTGATCATAGATTTTGTGTTAAATTGGCTGTATGTATAATAAATTAGATAATCTTCAAGATATGTTAACCTTTTCCCAACTCAAAATAGTGTGCGACCTTAATTTAAGAATTCCAGAGAAAAGATATATGTCGTTGCCATGGTAACAAAATATAAATATTTTTGATCCCAAATGACATTGTCAATATTGATAACCTTAAAGCCAATGGGTATGGGTTCGGATCCCAGGCAATCCAAATTTATTTAAATCAATTGGATATAAATCAATATGCCTGGATCAATGTATCGTAAAATATATATTATGTATCGTCTATATGTCTATATGGCCTCAGATGCTTAAAAGCCTAAATAAATAAATCCCTAGGTTAATAAATGAGATTTAATTGCCAATTTAATTTTTTATGATATTGATAATTGATTAAATCAAACAAACTAAAAATAAAAGTGTGAACCGGCTGCCTAGGGGGCCCTATGCAATTATTAATACGTATTAATCAATTACCAATATTAAAAAAACAATCAGATTAGTAGTAGACAAATTTTATTAAAAAGCTTCGAGGCGCATGCGATGAGGGTACCTAACTTAAATATAAAATTTCGTTTTTTTCATTTTTGAGGAATTTTCACAGACGCAATACTTTCTGACTATATATTACAAGTATATAGTAAGAGAAAATAAAAAATTTGGTAAGGCAGCTAATAACACAATATTCCTTACCTTAGATGAGAAAAAGTTGTGTGATGTGTGGGTTTCACACCAGATTTTTTAAATTAATTTTTTATGTAAAATAAGTTTATTTAGAGTGAATGATATACTTCATTCTAAATTCCTCGGGCGTAGATTAATTTAGACGGAAATGCATCTATCTATCCCTTGGGATTTATACTAGAATATTAAGTTTATAATTTAGTATTGATTTGATGCCATGTTTTGACACAGACAATCCTCTCTCTCATCTTATTTTAATATAAATGTTATCCTGTCCATTGGTGCAGAAATAGAGCTCTCACTACTCAACAAAAATTGATTTATATTATATTGGCAACCAATTAATATAAATAAATAAGGATAGAGTATAAATATATATAGTAGTAAGAAGACGAAAATATTTAGCAATTTGTTTAAATTTTCTACTCTCCAGATAATTTCACTATTATCTGAATTGCTAAAGTTTAATTAGAGATAAATTAGATAGTTTGGTGTTGCATTCAAAGTGAAAGTACGAACCAAAGGTATGTAAAAAAAAGATAATTCATTAGATTACTCAACTCACCCTGGCTTGGAAGGAGCAGCTTGCTATCTTTGGTTGTTAATTAAAATAAATATATTAACAGTGACAAAAATAACTTGGAAAAGTTCAAAATATTCCAGATATTTTTCTATTGTTAACAAATTTATTGGGCAGACACATATATAATTACCTGAAAAGAAGGAAAAGTGAAAATTAGTTTTCTAAATTTAAGACTTTACTGCAATAAATATATACAAAGAGAAAGAATTTGAATAGGCTTGAATGTTATAATTTGAAAATGAAATGAAAATGCAGAAGCCTGCATATGAGAAAGCTGATTTTATAATATTTTACATATTGAAAGGCAATCTCCTGTCGATACGTTGTAACTCAAAAAGATAAAATGAAATCCCTTATTTTAAATATCGGGTGTGACAAAAGTACATTACGCAACTTTCTCTAACATGTTTAGGCAAGTGAAAATAATGTGATGTTCAATCTTTGAACTTAAAAAGTGCGCAAAAGATAGAAAATTTTTTTCATATAAAAGTTATTTAAAATTAGAACAATTTTATATTATTTTGCTAATAGTTGACGAGAATATTTTTCAAGTTTATGTATCAATTCGGAATAAAAAAAAATAATGTTTTTTTACAAGGAAAGTCTCATGCTATTCTTTGCGCCTATTTTTATATTTCGATAACAAGAATATTATTTCCAGGGAAGAAAAAAGGGAAGACAAGGCTGAAATCAATCGGTAGTAACGATAATTCGATAAAAAGTTTGATTCCCTCTGTGAAGAGAATTGCATTAGACTTAACCTTAGCATTAGTATTATCTTATCAAACGGCACCAAGATTAATCCAGACCCTAACCTAAAGCAACAAGGGATGACCATGAGATGTCAATTTGGTCCATGTTCTTCTTCTCCTCTCTCTCTCTCTCTCCTAATTAACTAGAAGGGGGGAAGAGGAAAGATGTTGACGTAAGCTAGGGGCTTTGTTTCCTACTTGATTGTCAGGGGGACGTAAGAACAAAAACAAACCATCAATAGGAAAGACAAATATTTAAAAATTCTGTGAAAAAATCTTGGTGTTGTTTAGACATTATAACTAAATGGTTTTATCACTTAATCCTTTCATTTATATTTATGTTTTTGCTGGTCAAAAACAGTACCGACTTAAGCACCTGAGAAAAGAGAAAGTAAAAAGTTTCCAAGATTTGCCTAAACTTTCAAAATAAATGACAGACAATAATGTGTGAAAATTTCTTATTGCTACTTCAAAAACACATAAGCAGGAGGACGGCAGAAATATGGAACCTTTGAATATTATTAAATTTAGGAAATTTGTATATCTTTTGTAAAATTAAATCCAGTATCCTAGCGCTTAGCAAAGACATTTTGCGGAGGAATAGAGGGAGGAAGGAAGGGGGAGGGGGGAGCGTTAAAAATACAAAGAAAATTTTGACATTTTTGACAAAAAAAAAAAAAAAAACAGACCCATTTTTGCCAATTTGGATATTGTTGGATACAATTTGTTAATTTAAAGAATCTTGATCAAAAAGTTTGCAATTTAAAAGAATTTTTAAATCGTTAGTCCTTTATTTAAGGGCTCTGATTTTGCCAACTTGATACCTGGAGGGGAGTGAGAGAACTTCCTCCAATCCCTCTCTTAGCTACGCCTCTTCCAGTATCTACTATACCCTTCAAAATAATTGAACAACCTTTATCTTTTGTTTCGCCTTAATGGATAATTAGGAAAAATAAAATGAAATCATCAAATTTCATGTTTTTTTTTTTTTTTTTTTTTACATCTATTATTAAATTTATTATTTTTATTAAATTTATTATTTTCGGATTCCATCTAAGTCTTCTTATTATACATTAAGATGAAACAAAAATTAGTTTGTCCAATTATTTTCGGGGGAGATAGTATATATGCTGATGATTAAAAATAGGCTTATTGAAATTATTGAAAATTCTTTAAATGAATGAATGGTAAAATAAAAATTTTTGTATCAAGCTTTGTCTCCGTAGGCAAATTTTACAAGAGATCGAAAAAATAAACTAATTTCCAAGATGTCAAACTATCTGACTCCATGTAGAGAACCTTTTAATAAAGCAATATTACAGAAAAATCTTCTTTTAAAATAATGTAAATATATGCGAATAATGCAATCGTGTATATCAAACATGAAAAATAATTTTTAGAATAGATAGCAATAGACTCTTAATTATAAAATTAATATTATTATTATTCTTCAAGAGAGGCCGCTATGGGGCTAGTTTAAATTAATTCATAAAACTTTTATATCCAAACTTTTTCTATTAATGATGTAATTGCATTAGTTTATACGAGACAGACCTTTTTTTTTTGTAATTTATACATATTTAATAATAATAAAATTTCGTTAATGTTAAATGATGCGGAGGTTAAGTTTGAGAGATGAGAAAGAGACGATTAAATTAATATGCAAAGGCCTAGCCTAGCTACCTAGCCTTCCCCCACTCAAGCCACATACATACATACAAGTTTATACCTATATTACTAAACTAAAATGAAGGGAATTTTGTCCACCCTCTCTCTAAAGGGATTCATATGTTTTATCGGAATATCTAAAGCACCACTGAATGCTGGAAACCGTTAATACCATATAGCAGCGTTAGACCAAGTACCTACAAGCGGTACCAACCACCCAAACCATATCTCCCCAAGGGCTTTGCTCTCTCTGTTTACGGTTCATTAACGGTGGCCAAACAACTCTGCCAATTTCCTATTCACAAACTGTAGTGAAAACTTTCGGAGAAGAAGGAAAAAAGAGTGTGATCAGAATTTTCAAAAATATCTCTAGCTACTCTTTGAAGTTTGAGTTTCAAATTATTAATAATAAAAAATATCAAGATGATTTAATTTAAAAAAAATTATTCTTAATGAATATGAGGATTGAGAAGTTGCTCTCTTCTTCCTAAAGAGACTGTTTAATAATATATTTAATTTACAAAATCAAAACTAGTAAAACATAGAATTAAAATTTTCTGTCTAAATGGTCCCATAGAAGAATAACAAAATTAATTAAATTCTAATATCAAATATGTTTGTGAAATTAAAAACAACACAAAAAATATAAAATTCTCTTTTACTAAAAGAGGAGTCCGCAAAAAAAAACTCAATTGGCTGCCAATTAATTTAAAATATATGAAGAGAGTATGTATGAATGGACTTAGATATCCAAAGAAAAAAAATTAATAAGAAGTGAATTTAAGGAGTAGAGGTGTAGGGCTCTGAGGATTCTAAAAAAAAAATGGAAAAACAAAATTTTGAGACACTTTGTCAGATACAAAAAAAAATTATAACTCGTCGGAAAAAATTTAGTAGATATTCAAAGGTCAAATAAAAATTTGTAGCCTCGAAAATGATAAGTTAGAATCCCTTCTCCCATCTTAAATCCTCTAAAGTACTTAACCAGGTGTCTTCCAATAATAAAGCAGGAATCGGCAACCCCTAGAGGGAACACCTGCCTAATCAAAATTATATGCTATATATAATTATTAAGCTTAAATAGCGGAATGCCGACCCTGAGGTCTTTAAGTATATGGTTTGAAAATAACTTTATTAAGCAAAGAAAAAGATGGAAGAATAGGAATTAAATAGACTATAATGTTTTAAAGAAACCCAATAATTCCCTAGAGTATAAAATTTTTTTTTAATAGTAAAAGATTCTATTTAAAGGTACACTTTTAATTTGAATAAAATTTCAAGACTATATTCATAAAATTATGCAAATTTTAAAATATTTTTACCAAAATACAGGCCGTTAGTATGTTTCTAAAAATTCAAATTTTTGTTTTATTTAGTCTCGAAAATTTCTAACGAGGTAATTTTATCTCATAATAGGACTAATATTTGGAAATTAAAAGTAAATGTTATTAGATGAAGGGCTTATATTGTCTTATAAAGGCATTCTCTAAACAAATTATTAGAGTGATAATGATAAGAAAATTGCTCATCTTAAAATGGTGATCTAATTATTTCTATTTAACGTTAACGTTGAAGGAGGCGGAGGAATTAATAAACTCCCGTTTGAATTCTATTAAGTGGATTCCGTGGAACCGCGAAATTCCTTAGATAACACGCCAAGCTGGGTTACAAGGAGATTTTCCTGAAGAATAAAATTTTTATAGATTAGGCTTGAAAATCATAGAGGAGAAAGAAGAATGATGTAAAATCTTGAAAATTCATCTTGCTTCAAACCTTTTCAACTCTCAAAGGAAATTATATTATATTATTATAAATAAATTGCAAAATTTCCGGTAGAAGAGTTGTTAAAAGAGCGCTAACAAGATTCCTTAAATTTGAAAGAAGACAATGTTGCCATGTCATATATCTTACTTAGAGAAAAAGTTAAAAAAATACATTGAATACTAGCGGTTTGTTAGAAGCTCTTGCATCATGAGCTGGGTATAGGGTCGCTTCCCGTCCTGATCGATAAAAATTATAGAAATATATTGACCTCTAATAAATTTAAATAAATATCCAAAAGGCCTCAGAGGCCGAGAGATCTTAAAAAATGTCTTGGTCACCTGATTCTTCAGGTATCCACGATAATCAAAATTTAGTCTAATCATTTAGTTATCCATAGCATTTGACATTCAATTCATCAAGAAAAGGAAAGATTCACAGGCGTTATGCTGCTTTTGGTTCTACCTTAGAAATAAAATTTGCCTCTTACGTTAAAATTCCATCTCCCCTCTCATTGGTCAAGTTAAAAGGGCCTGAAGGGCGATTTCCTGCCGTGCCCTGGAGCCTTTCTCTACGAAGGTATTAATCCCAAATGATTTAGTCCACTTCGGTCTCTTTCCTTATTGGTCCTGAGAGAGAGGCCTAATGGCTAATGAGACTACAATGGCCACCAGCTTTGCTAGTAATTAATTTCATTTTATGTGTAAATTTATTTTTAAAAACTAGAAATGTTATAGTCTTATAGTCTATAGACTATATAAAGACAAGTTTCATTGAGAATTTACAAAAGTTAAATAAAAGCCTTTTACTTATGTCCAGTACGCTCAAATTAACGATTAACTCTCAGCAAGATAGAATGATTTTATAACACAAAGGAGCAAAAGACTTTTTGTATAATAATTAACTGAAACACGTTTTAAACTTCCAATTTGGTGATAAATATAATAATAATAATAATACGAAAGTTGATGTAATTTTTTAATCCACAATTAACAGCTATGAAGATGCCTTTAATCAAAGCCGAAACGTTGTCAAAAATTAAAATCTTTGCCTTTTTTCACAAAGACAAAAAGCGAAGATTTTTCTTTGAAGATTTTAATTTTTGACAACGTTTCGGCTTTGATTAAAGGCATCTTCATAGCTGTTAATTGTGGTTATTTATACACATACTAATAAACATATATACACACAGAACCAATGATGAAAATAGTCAATTCGTGTGCAAATACCAATTCGAGTCCATCTATCACAATCTTATCTTCAATTTTGGAATGATTACAATACCTTTTTGCTCTATGATAAAAAATATTAGATGGAAATGATCAAAAAGTTATTAATTTTTTTTTCTTTGTTATACATCATTTAAATTTTAAAAAATTTAATGGAGAGAATATAGGGGCTGTAACTTCAATTGTTTCGCGATGGATCCTAGTAAACAACGATACACAAACAGAGATGGGCACTCGACTACAACATAATGGCTAGCAATTATTCAAACTTGTTTATTTTCTCTGATTAAATCATTATGTATAGAATCGATATACAACTTAGATGTCCTGGAGCAACTATAAAGTCCAATTGTGGATGTTTGCCAGAGAGATATTACATGAAATAACATATAATACGAGATAATTAAACTGTATTAGCACAAAACATGAATATTCAAACAAACTGAAAGACAAAACAGGTCAGTGGACCGAGAAGGAAATATAGACAAGCGTGGGAAAAAAAAAGAAAAAAAAAGTATGTAATGGAATGATTAATTTATTTCTTTGAAATGAGTAATTGAATTGAGAGAATTGAGGTGGGTTTTGAAGAATTATCTCATCATCATCAGAAAAAGAGTGAGATAGGAAAATAAAATGTAAAAATAAGTCAGTTGCGTATCAAGTCTGTTTTTCCAAAATTCATTTTCTCCGTGATTTGGTATCGACATTGAAAACCGAGAAGTCTGCATAGAAGCGAAGGCGAAGTGAGGCTATGGCCCTGGTGGCAAAAGAAGAAAATTTTATATAACCAGAAAAATTGAGATTTTTAACTAGAAAGTGGAAAAATATTTAGAAGGGAGCATTTTTTTTTTCTGTTTAGTCGCCAAAATTCTTTCATTTCGTCTCAGAAAGAGCAAATGAAATACTTAGCTCAGTTAACTCGCGGTCAGCCGCCCTTCACGTACTCTCCGAAGAAAGGTAATAATCTTACCAATTTTAACTTTCCGATATTTTTACAGGTAAATACCATTTTATGCTATTTTTAACAATAAATTAGAGTTTATATATATAGTTTTTAGAAGCCTGTCAATGTACACGTGTAGAGCAAATTCGGTTTAGCAGATTTTTATGAAATTTTTTAAGTGTTAATATATATTTGCTTCAACGTGAATTTTTCAATTTGATCAACTTTTGGTATCAATACATATCCTAAAGGAGATAAAAAGATAAAATTTATCTTTTAGATGGCCATAGCAGTTTTTTTTTTCCTCTATAAAATTTAAATAGCATTAAAATATTTGCCTAAATGACCTATGAAGATGGAAAGACAATAAATTATAATTTAAAAAAAAAAAAGTTTTATTTTAGTACTCTACCGATTGATTCCAAAAATAATCAAGGGGAAGAATATTAGTAAAACAAAACAGCCTGGTGGAGGTAGGGCCTATAGGGAATAAAACAAAGGCTGTCTTGAAAGAGATTTTGACGAATTTATTAATTATTAAACGTGTTCAAGCGGAATGAAAATGATTGATGAATCTTGCTTCAATGAATAGAACAACACATGATAAAAAAAAGTTAATGGATAATAAATTTGTTATTTTTTCCTTTTGAGTGAATATTTCATTAAAAAAATTGATTAAAACAAAACTTATATAAATTTAAGTAAAAAATTTATATCTTTCATAATAAAAATTGTTTAAAAAACGCCGGATAATTATATACTAACCTAAGTATAAAGGGAAAAAATTATGTTCTTGAAGAATATCTTTATTTTAATGTTAGGATCACGGGATTTTAACTAAAATATTCTATATTTAATTATAGTTAGATTCATAAAAGGATTGTATTAAATTTTATATAGTTTGATAAAAAAATAATAATAAGGGATAATGGGTTTCGGTCCAGTAATAGTCAAAGACAGGAGCATTTTGTAGAGTATAGAGTTAACGAGTTAATTCATTTATTCAAACAAAAAACTCATCAATTTTATTTTAATCAATGATACCTGAAGGAAGGAAAGCTCAAAATAACAAAAATGAGGAGGCGCGAAAACATTAATTAAAATCAGGTGTGACGGCCGCACATTACACAAGGTAAGGCAAATTGTGTTGTGCTTTCACATCAAATTTTTTACAACAGGCCTCTTAGCCGGTTCACAATTTTAATTTACCTTTCATTTTTAGAGATTTTTTTTTTAGGGAAAAGCCTTTAATTAAAGGCCCCTGGTGTATCGTGTACTGATGGCACATACCATTCCCTATCACCGGTTTCGGGCTCTCTGGCCCATTTGGGCTTCTATTTGGGGGGAAAAGGCCCTTCACCTCTCTAAATCCCCAATCACCATATCTCCACTTATTGAACCTCTCTCCGGTTTGTGTGAATTAATCAATTATCAATATTGTAAAAAAATTAAATTAAATTGGTAATTAAATCCCAAGTATTAATACACATAGGAATTAAATATATTTATCTTTTGTAACCATGGCAACGGATCTTCCTATCTTTTCTATGGAATACTTAAAATCCAAAGTTGAGAGTCCTCTGCTATTTTGGAGTAAAAAATGTTTAACTTAAAGTTTATCTAATTTATTATATGTACATCAATTTAATAATCAATATTGATAGTGTAGTTTAAGAGAAAATTGAAAAAACTAGAGAAAGTACATCATTAAATGGGCCCCAAACTATTAATATATTTCAAAAATCACCTAATAAATAATTTATTTATGAATTTTAATCAAAATCCGGGAAGGATACTGTCATTGTCAATATGATAATCTCAGAAGTCAAGGAGTGTGGGTTCGGATCCCAGGCCGTCAAATGAAAATTTATTTAAATCATTTGGTTAACAAATGCCGAAGAGACTAAATAAAAAAAGTACTAAGTATTCTTTGTTCGATTTATTGAAAAGCTTCAAGGTGCATGAGACGAGGGTATTTAGCTTAAATATAAAATTTTAGCCTCGAAGATTTTTTCATTTATGAGAAATCTTGTTCACATATAGACAGCCCATTTTTTTAAATACTTAGGGGACTTCAAAATATGTATTTCCGGTGAAGATTTTTTTGAAATACTTTCTTACATATATATATTTGGTAATCGAAAGTAAAAATTAAAAAAAAAAAAAAAATATTGAAACCGAAAAAGGAAAAAATGCTTTCTCTAGAACAAAAAGAAAATATCACTCTCAAAAAAAAATTAAGGTTTCAAAAAATCCAGAGGCGTGCAATTAAAAAGGAAAGTTGGGTGGCCATTATTAAAATGTTAGGAACTGCTGTTTTAAAAATATGGAGGGAAAATATCGGTTATCATTTTATAATGATAATAAACCTCATCGGTGCCTCTGCCCAAATCAATTTGGCAAATTTTATTTATTATTATCATTTGTAAATTATTCTGTCAAAACATTGATTTCTCTTTTGGTAAAGAGTGGTCTTTATGGTACTTCTAAAGTGAATTTGTTAACATAGGAGTATTTGTATGGTCGGAGAATAAAGTTTAATTAAAAGAAAATATGAATGTAAATTATTTTTGGCTAGAATAATATTTGAGATTACATTTGGTTTAATATTCATAATTTATAATAAAAAGAAAAATAATATATATAAAATTTCCACAACTTTCTAACATAATTTATATTGGTTACTGTTTTTTTTTCTTCTTTTCAACTTTTTTTTCCTCTGGATATTATAATTCAGCAAGTTGTTTTTTCTCTCTCTGATGGAAGACATTAATTCTTAAGATTTATCCTCTTGTTCTTGTCGTAATAGGGGTGTTGTTGTTGTAGACAGTGGTGGTAGAACTGTTGTTGTTGATGCTGCTGACTCAGCCAATCGTCGACACGAGAAAAGGGTAGTTGATTTCCTATTTTTTTTTTTAAAGAATCTTGTAGCTTTTTTCTTCAAACAAAAATTCTTGTTTTATACAACTAGTAAATTCAGATTATAATATATATCATTTGGTCCTAGGAAGAAAAAGAGTCCCAGAAGAAGTGAATTTTGTTTTACGATACATGCATTCGTATATATTTTAAATGATTCTTCAGTATTTTGAAAAATTGCAGATAATAATGATAGATGTTAATATTATTTCTCTTATTTACCATAAACAAAATTGGATTCGCCAAAAAAAGCAACTAAATGACTTGCTCGCAAAAGAAAATATTCCTGTTTTCTTTTTAGATCCCCTACCCTAGAAGTCTAACACTATTGAAACTAACTATTAAACACCCAAATTAACCACCTTATTTTATACTTGCCGATCGTAAAAAAAATCCATTAAATTGGCAAGAGCTCCAAGTCATCACAGCCTCGAAAATCATCCTCTAAATGCATAAAAATATTCATTAACATTCATAAATATATACTTTTATTATTTATCTTTTATACACTTTATACGTTTTTCGTATATATATTATATTTGTTTCATTTTTTTTTTTTTTTTTTTTTTTTTGTAAAATTTTTTAAAAATGGCTTTTGGATAAGGGCTGGAAAAATAAATTAAAAAAAAAAATAATTTTTAGAATGGCAACTGAAGAAGCATTATTTCTTTTTAAGGGAAATAACTAAATAAAATAAATAAAATATCCAAAATTGTGTAAGTCCAAGTCCAAGATGTCTGAGTAAGAATAAATATTAAATCCTACCTTTCCGTTTTCATTGACTGATATATTATTAAAAAAAAAAAAATTCAAAAATTGAAAATATAAAATATATATATTATATTATTATATTATATATTATATAAATATAAAATTTTCATGGCTTGAGCCTCAAACTATTGCAAATTTACTATGCTTGCTAGTCAAGAAGCTAAAAGCTGATAACCAGAAACGTTTGAAATCAATTTGGATTGAAAGTGGACAAGTAAATTTTGCCAAAAACGCTTCAAAATTTGAATTTTTATAGAGGGGTCCTTTTTCTTGTCCCTTCCTGCTCCTAAGAATTAATTAAATTAAATGGCTTCTAAAGATAACGAAATAAAAGATGACGAAAGAACAAAAATTATTTTCTCTATTGATTGTAGACACGAGAAAAACCAAGTGAATTTTTTGTAAAAATGTAATACACAATATAAAAAATAATAATAATTAATAGTTTTAATTTTATGGTTTCCTAAAATTCAACAGGCTTCTAATTCTTTTCTAAGCTATATTATTCTTAGAGAGCCTGTAGAAGAAGAAGAATAAGAAGAGATGTGACCGAAATGAAGAATAGAAGGAAAGAATAAAGCAAGTGTCGACCAGTAAAAAGAGAAGTTTGGCATAGAAAGAGGGAAGAAAGAAATGGGCATTAATTTTCGGATGACGCATTTTATACGTATTTACTAATTATTATAGGTGGTAGGGCGTTATATTTTCTTGGGTACTACTAATAATAACTATATAATACATAATAAAACTAAATGTAATTAATATTTTAATTTGCTTTCGATGAACAGCTATTGTAATAAAATAATAAAATGCAATTTCTCTGGATTTTCCATTATTAATATTATTACTATTATTTTTTTTAACAGTCCAAATAGAAATTAGATTTCCATAAATGGACTTTAAAATAAACCTTCTCTTCTCATTCAATTGAATCAAATGGTTGGTTATTTTACGAAATTCTCTTTTGCTAATTCAACCAAAACATGCTAGATTTAATGAATTTTAATTGTATTTCCATTTATTTATTTATTTATTTTTCCTAATAAATATTTTAAAATCCATTTGGTAATAATGATAATAATAATGAAAGCCTCTGGATTTATGTTTTCTTGTTATTGTTATGATATTAAATATATCTTTTTTTTTTCAATACTCTTGTTATTGTTTAAATGCATAAATTAGAAGCTTTATTTATGGATTTTATCATTGTTTGGAGAGTTAGCTGATTTGGAGGCAAAAAAATAATTTTTAATTTAGACAAGCCAAGATCATGGGTTCCAGAAATTATTTCGTTTTTACTTGCAAACCCAAATAGATTTTTCGCCAAACGGACCATGCATTTCTAGGAAGAATTAACAAATACACATGCATGGTCCGCGCCTTCAAATTTATTATATTTTCAGATTTTTCTTTCTTTCAATATCATTATTCAATTATTACATAGATAAATAGAATTAATAAATAAAACACGCAAAATTTTGTATGACTATTTTCTTGCCTAAGAAATATTTTCTCTTCCATTTTAATACGACGTATGTATGCTTATAATATATAAACTTTTTTACAAATAGAATACTCAATATTCCAATAAATAACATATTATTTTTACAGTACAGTAACAAAGAAGAATTTTGAAATCAAATTATATTAATATTTTATGAATTTAGTCCGATAGAAAATGAAGGAAAATTACTATAATTTTTTTTTTTTTTTTCAATAAAATATCATATCAAGAATCATATTTAAAGTTCATTTTGTTTCTCCATAGTATTTAACGACTGTGAGGGGGACCTAAAAGGTCCCTTGAAATGACCACCGACCGATTCTCGGGCGGGAGAGGAAAATCTCATTTGCTGTTGGGCTGCAAATGAGCTCATATTTATTCCTCCGTTTAATAATCCAGATATGAGTTCGGATAGAAATTAAGTCGAGGGGGTGCGACGTTCAAATCTATGTTTTATTTCGGCATTATTATTACATAAGCGGAACTAAATTAATTACAAAATGTGATTAGGATATTTATTGAGTATTCTTGAGGCAAATTTTAATTAAAGTCGCTTTGAAATAAATAACTAATGAATAGGAAATAAGATTAGGACTGGGTGGTATTC
>JAAAKE020111163.1:5128-16703 GCA_010014785.2 Anisolabis maritima
TATACAAATGACCAACTCTAATAAATTTTTTGATTAATTGCTCCAGAAACTAAAGACCATGCTATTCTCAGTTTTTAATTTTAAGGAAGATTGAGTGATTATTGTTTTGACAGGGCCTCCCAGATTTGAATCAGGCACCTTACAGTTTCTCTACGGATATGCTACCGTTACATCAAGGGCTGACCATGCGTTGTACTCTCTAAAGGATCTCTGTAGAAATTTATCGAAAAATTTATTATCGCTTTGGTCATTTGGGTTGGTCCCGAATTTATGCAGCATGATATATAAATAAAATATTCCCTTCCTTACTTGCTTTCTTTTTTCGCGCAACTTATAATTAATGCAACAATGCTTTCCGAGGGAAACAAAATTTTCTTTTTAAAATTTTTTTACACATAACTATGATATTTTCTTTTTTAATTTTATTTCAGAGTCACCCCCAATCTCTTTATAATAATAAAATTTAAAAAAAATCAATTTGAAGGAGGGCAATATTCTTTATTTAAATCATGTTCTGGCATGAAAGAACATAGGATTTAAAAAATTAAAAAATTTTTCTATTTAATATGGGACTCAATGAAATTTGATCATCTTAAAAATAATAATTCATAAAAAAATATTTACCTTAAAACAGAGCTATGAATTCAAGATTTTTTTTTTGCAAAATTTCTAATTTTCGTTGCCGATCCATTTGTGAAAACGATTGACCCTCGCAAACGATGCCAAGCAATTACTAACAAATCTCCTTAAGTATAATTTTCACACCTCTGAACATGTTGTTGTTGTTGTTGTTGCTGCTGAGAGCAATCGGCTGGACCAGCATTATTTAGCCTACTAATTAGCCAATATTTATTCAGCATATGAATGCAAGTTGAATGGAAACTGCAAGGCAGACAATATCCTATTAATTGCATTGTCTTGTTGCAGGCAAGTTTAACTCCGGGTGCAGTTCTAGAATTGAGACCAAGTTACTGGCGACAAGATAAGGCCCCGAGGGAATTCCGGGATGATGGAATGGAGCCTTCTGAATTTCGAGCCAATCACAGAGCTGAATTCCTAATTAAGGCCAATTAAAGCCACGAGCAATTGCTCGAATTATTTCTTTTCTTGATCGTTTTTCTCAACTTCGGATTTAAATTTCCATCCCACACTTTTTATCTAATCTATTAGTTGACTCACATCAATATTTTAAAATGTATTTGAGAAACGTTCACATATTTTTATTTGTCAAATATTAAATAGGATATTTCGAGGTGTCCGTAAAATAGAGATGTCCACATTTTCTTTTTTTTTACGAGCTGAGTTTGAAATTTTATTTTATTTTTGCCTTATTAATATATTTTCTCCTTCTATAAAATGGTCAATAAGTCAATTAATATTGAATTTCCATAAACACAGATAAGAAGGAATCCTCTGAGGAAATCTCAATATGCAAATAAACCGGAGAGGGCGCACGATCTTTTGAAAGCTATCGATACGATAAGATATTTTATGGCAAGAAAGTGTAAAAGAAAGTTTTTAACTTCTTAATATTACTAAATTAATCGAATAAAATAGAAGTTTAAGATAAAAGGACTTGAGTTCACAATCACGATTTTAATATTTTTAGTTGGAAACTTTCTACATTTTTTTTTCTTTGTCCTCACGTTAAATTCATTTTGGGTCACGTAGGGTCGATTTTCTCGTAGTATACCCCTCTCCTAAACGGACATTTAATATTATACTACATATTAAATCAGATAATGGAAAAATAAGACATTTAAAAGTAACTAGAAAAAATCAAGAAATAAATTATTATATATGGGTCTTGTTTTTAGAATTTAACTAATTTTTGGCATCTACATTCGTCCATATTTATTTAAATTAATTGGGAGTCAATATACTTTATTGCTCAGCGAAACAGTGAAGCAAGAGGTCTACCTCCGTCCCAAATGACAAGGCAATATCAAAATCTTGTTTGAGTGAGCAGATAAAATATTTTTGCTGAGGCGAATTTTATTTTATAAATTCTAATTTAATTTAATAATATATACCTCACGTTTGAGATTATTACATAATGATTTTTAGCCAGTTGATAATTTAGCCTAAAGTTTTGATTATAATGAAATTATTATAAAATATCTTTTCATGGAATTTTAATTTAAAAATGTCTCTTTTGTAACGATGTATAATAATTAATAGTATAGCTGGAGGGGACATGAACAAAACCATCGTTTCTAAATGGTCAATTTTGAGAAAAATATTTTGACAAGATATATTTGATATACCTATAATATTTTTAATTATAAAATTAATGATTAGTATCGACTGATAGAGCTTTGTTTGAAATAGTTGCGAATTATCCCCAACGAAACACAAACTCTAAAATGTTTTTATTTTAATTAGTTTGATGTTTCGTTTATGATTACAAAATAATAATTTGATTTAATATTTATTTTGGACTGTCGATTTTTAAGAATTTAGAAAAGAGTGTTAATGTGTTAATACATTGTTTTTAAAACATTGAGAAGAGCAACAAAAAATGGCTGAGATATGAGAAAAATATATAAAAAAAAAAACCCTACGCTGCTGAATTTATTTTGTTTACTTTAATGTCGACTATTGTATTGCATTATTTATTGATGAAAATAGCTATTTGCAAACTTGTTTCAGACGTCAGTTTTTCTTTATAAGCAATTGTTTATCAGCCCATTTGTTTAAATGCAGCGATCCTGGTTGCGGATTACTACCGCACATATATCTTGTTATTTCCGTGATAATGAGTAGGATTAAGAAATTAAGAGTCCTATCTCGAATACCTCACAAGGAGCGAACGAGCAAAATAATTTTTTAGTTAGTTTTCAATATAAAAATAATAATTTCTATGGTAGAATTTCAGGAGAGGCGGCGGTCCACCGCACTACTGACTGGTTCGAGTGTTTTTCATTAGGTGCTATTTCTCTTTAGCGGTTGGGCGGTCGACAGTAATGACGCCATTATTTTTGACCACTCCGTTTTATGAGCAGTCGTCTTAATCTGACCGCCAACCTTAATTATAATAATTACAAAAATTTGATATTGTTAAAAAATTAATTTATTCGAAACATTTTTCAAAAAATTAGACAGAAATTATAAATTATATCTTATATTTATATTTATTTATACTATAAACTTATATATAAAAATAAAAATACTAAGGATGAACTCTAGATGATTAGTAAATATATAAATATAAACAGGAAAACCAAAATTAAAAAAAAAAAAAAAAAAAAAATGGTAAATTATGGCAGAGAAACTATGAAAAACTTATAAGCTAACTTGTAAAATAAAGTAAAAAAGATTTGTTTATTTTTCGAGGTTATTTAAATTGATATAGGGAAATACTCTACGCAATCGCGGTGGGTAGGGATGACGTAATCTCGCGATGAGCAATAACTATACCGTCGGCAGTAGCTGATATGTTCTCCTCTTTGTAGGGAGTTCCAATTGGACTCATTAGATGGCAGTGAAAATTTAAGCAAAATTTTACATTCACTCATATGTGTAAATTAACAAATAATATTGTAAATATGTATATTGTTAATTAATAATAATATCTCTGCATGCTTCAAAATTTAATGGCATACATTTTTCCATTCTAATTAAAATATTTATAAAAAAAAAATAATCGGGAGAGAATTTATTAGCACGCTTCAAAGCACTCTCCAAATAAATTCCTTTGATTTTGTTTTTAAATTAATTAAAAAATTAAAACAATCCTCATGTGTATATTAGAAGAGAGCTGGAATAAGAGATTATTTAAATATTCATATGTTAACTCCAGAATTTTGATTCTATAATATGAAATCAACAATTAAACTGGGGTTTTATGTAGTGGCGGACTGGGCCAAAATATTATATATTGTTTGCGAAAATACAATGGGAGCCCATACTTAACTACAATGCTATAATTTAATTTATGTAAAATAAATTAATAAATTTCTTAAAAAGTATATTTTTTCTAATGTTTAAAGGTGACCCAATTGCCATTTCCAAAGCAGCCCAGAAGTTAGGCACTAGTTATTTGTATAAAATACTATATTAAGTTCTGATTTTCTTCAAATAAAATTTAGATAATTTTTATTTATTAATAAATACCAATGGAAAAACTGGCAAATTCAAAATTTCAATTCTGTTGTTGTTGATTTAAATTAATTTATGTTATTAATAACTTATTTTTAATAGCTCATACAATTTGATATAAATTGGTCTATATGAATTTCAAATAAAAAATTGTTTATTAGAAGTTAAAAAATACATCAGTAAAATATCACTTCCGGTCGGTAGATTTAATTCAGATCCTTATTATTGAATCTCGTTTTAAAATTTACAGTAGACGTCGTTTATTGTGAACATTATGGGAACTGTTACTTTTAAATAAATTTATTTAAGACCTGCTTAGAGGCACAAGTCCTCGGTGGCTAAGTCCAATCAAACACAAATACAAATTTATAAATTAAATAATACAAAACAACAAATAATCAACAAAACAAATACAAAAAATATAAGAAAAAAAAGAAAGAAATGTATGCTCATTAACAAATAACATGTTCATACATTTCCATCTCAAGAAAAAGATAAAAACATGATGAAACATTGCTCGCAATAGCATGTGATAACAATAACTGGCTGATAACTTTAAGCTGAAATTTAAAAAAGACGATGTTTTATTGAACACAATTTATTTAAAATTACATAATACATAGGTAGTTATATTTATAAAAAATACATATTTTATTAAGAACCTTTAAAAAAACAATACACATAAAACTTATTGATTGTTGTCTGTCGTCAAAATGTATCCTTATGCCAATCTTCCTCTGCGCCTATGCTATCGATTCGTATGTTATGCTTCTGGTTAAAACCCCTTTTCTTCCCTTCCCCTCCTAGGTCACTAATTATGTTTAGAAAGTTTTGAAAACAAAGGATTATTTTGTTGGGATTTTCTAAAAACTATCATCAGATTTGATAACAATAATCGAAATTTGATTAGAATAAGCGGATTGTTTTTAAGTGATTTTGTATAGGGTGTTTTAGTACAGTGGTACATAGAGTGACAATAATCGATTGATAACATTACAATCTCCGGCGTCCACTGAATTACACATTGTTATCATTGGTTGGAATATCTGATATAAACGAAGCACACCGATCCTGAGTTCGATTCCCAGGCGTCATATGTTCACTTGACAACAATCAAAAATACTCACTAATCATGATTACATATATTTACTCTGATTACGTACTAGCTGGCAAAAAATCTCGAGGCCTATATTGAATATTAATATTTGATTCCAAAAAAATTTGTCTTTAAACTATTTAATTGTTATCAAATTTAAAAAAAAAAATATTTTTTATATATAAATATATTTAAGAGAAGAATTGAAAATTTCCATAAATAATCTAAGCTACTTAAAAAGTTTCAAGTTTCTTTGAGTGAGTTCGTCACAAACTTAAAACTAGACCAAAGATCTCTTCACCGCCATATTGCAGCTATTTGCAGGCGGACGCCAAGTTGGTGGGGGAAGTTTTAGCAGAATCTCGTCCGAGAAGATACTCATCGGGAAAATGCTCTGCACCTTCGAACACACCCTAATTCTACCCACCCCTTCCTCTTGCTTTCCACTTCTAAAAAAAAAAAAAAAAAAAAAAAAAAACTCTACGATTCATTTAACCAACAGGCAGTTCATTTAAGCCCTTTAATCCATTAGAAGATGGCTGATGAACGACCCCTGGGCAGACAACTGCCCCGGCAAGAGTTTCTCTTTTTATTTCCAAATTTAAATATTTAACAACTTCAATGGAATGTTTTTCCTTCTATTTTTTTTTTCTGTTTGCTAAAAGGCAAATAATTAACCACAATATTTTACACCAAATACTTTTATTTAAGAATAAATAAAAAATTGTGATATTTACAAATGAGAATAAAACGATTTGTTTATTTACATAATTCCTCGCCTCCTCTTTTTTAGAGCGGTTATTACAAAATTGTCTAATTTTTAACGAAAACGAAATTTGTTTTTCCTTGACAAGAAAAGAAGCTTGTTCTCGGAAGCCATCTTTAAAAGAAAAAAAAATCTTTTTAAATGAGGCAAGCGCGCACACAAGTGGTTAAAATGTATGTTATTGAAGCGGCAGCAGCCAAACTAATGATATGAAAAAAAAAAAAAAACAAAAAGCTTGTGATTAACGACAGGATCGCAGCTTGCGTTTCGATGGGATTCCTCAAGATTTGTTAACGGTAGACTTTTTGCTCTCATTCTCCCGTTTTGAATGGTAGATGACATATATAATATGGCGCCGGAGACACTGATGGACTTCTTCACCTTTAAAGCAGGAGTGCACAGATTTGCCTGCACCTCTGGTTTTCTGCGACGGGCCGCCAACAAAAAATAAGAACATGAAATATACAAAACATAGGCAACGAAGTTGCAATACTTTCCCCGACTTTTTAGCCATCCTCAGAGATATAAGATGGGGTATGCAAGTCATGTCATGTTGTTTGGATAAATAAATATATTTTCATTAATTAAATTTTTTAAAATTTAATAAAATAATTGAAAAGGCCATCAGAATTTTCAACAAACACAAAATTTGTTTTAAATTCCTCCTTCCAATTTTATTAAGTCAATAACATTGAATATCTAGATAAATAAAGGGATCTGAGTTTTGCTAATATGGTCTCGTGCAAAGGAAACACGCCAATGCCCCGGAGTTCGATTCTCGGTAGCCAAATCGCCACATATATATACATAATTAAATGTTAAATAAACTATGACTAGCTAAGGCATATATTGAATATTAATAACTGATTAAAATGAATTGGTCTTGAAAACTATTCAACTTAATAATTATTTAAATTTCTTTTATTTGAGTAGAAATATTAAAAGAAATTGGACAACCTGTATCTTGTTTCGTCTTAATGGATAATTAGGAGAGGACATGAAATTCAAAATCATAAAATTCCATAATACATATGTATTTTATCTATTAGTAAATCTATTATTTAATAATCTTCTGATTTTCGATCAAAACGAAACAAAAGATACAGGTTGTCCTATTTCTTTTAAGGGGGATAGAATAAATATCAAAAACCTGTTCTTCGTTGATGTCAAAGCTTGACAGTAGTGTTAATGCTTCTCAGTTTCGGAACAGCAAATAAGCACTGTAATTTTTGGAAAATGGCTTCGTCTCCATTTTCGACCTTGAATATGATTTATATCCCTCTCCGGATGTCATATATACATATAAAGGCAGCCTATCTTTCAAGTTTGATTCTGCGAGCGGCATCAATAAATTTAACTAGGAATGAAAAAGTTGGTGGTCTCTATATTCAAAAGTATTGCCAAGAGGTCTGGCCCTTATCAAAACTTTGATCTCATGATGGAGAGGAGGGGGAATTTTTTTGGCCTTTGGAATCGAATTCGGTTTCGGTCTTTGACCAGGCAAATAACGGCCATTTCGGCAACTGCAAAGAATTTATTTAATAACATCCGGCTCTGCTCCTTGCAAACGTTTTGCCTACCATATCGCTCGCGATTTATGATGAATTCGCAATGGAATTTTTTTTTCTTTTCTTTTTTTTGTAACCTTTATACAGATTCACGATTTTAGAGCATTTGCTTTTGACAGATATTTATTTATTTATAAAATAAATAAGAGGAATAAAATATCAGATGAAATTTTTAAAATTCTATTAAATATTTTATTTAAAGGTTAGTAAAAATGAATTACTTTTTTTTTTTAATATTAATATTTAGAGCTCCCCAATTCAAAAAGAGAAAAAATAACTAAAAAAAAAAAAATTTTTCTCGAAATTGAAAAAAGAAAAAACAAACAAACATTAAATTTTTTCTCGTTCCTTGGATGAGAAGATAAACATTTTAAAAGAAGAAACATCATTAAACTTATTTTTATTTTATCCCCTTTAAGTTGGGCTTAGAAATTTTCATATATTTTGAACTCGCTATGAAAAATTGGGCAACAGAAAAAATTAATTGGAAGAGGTTTATCAAATTTATTTTAAAAAAATGGATAGCCTAAGTTTCGGCAACGATCACAACACACCCAAGTGGAAAATTTGTGAAGACATAGGCTTTCAGAAACACTCTTAAGAACAAGTTTATCGGACTAACTTGAGCGGTCAACTTTGCCAACCATTTTCTAACAAATAATAGTGGGATATAGACGGGTTCCTTGATTTAAGCCAGAAGATTTTTTTTTATCTATAATTTAATTATTAATATATTTATATCTCACTTTCATTATTTGATTAAAATTAAGTACAAATTGTCTTTATTTATTGCTTACATGGCAGACGCTCTAAATTCAACCTATAATAATTTTTTAAATAATTATTTTTTGAGTTAGCGTGGCTGAAAGAAATTACCACAAACAGCGGCACACACACATACACACACAGACATAGTTCCAAAAAGTGCAGGGGACGTCAAGGCACTTTTTGCCTCAATTAGTTCAATTTCGATTTTTTTTTTGCATTTACATTAAATATCTAACCAATCTTCAGTTAAAAAATTTAACCTAATAAGAATTTTATTATAACGCGAGTAATTGCTCGCGTTAAGCGAATTGAATAATCAGTAGGAAATATTACAGTAAATTTAAGAGGCAAAAAAAAATTTTTATTACTCCATTTATTCACAAAAATTAACAATGGATTTTCTTTAAACCCTTTTTTTTAAGAATTTAAAAATTGTTCGTTGTAACTTGTAAATAAAGAAATTTAAAAAATTTTGTCATTTCAAATCGTGTTAATTGGGAAACGACGCGTGTTAAGCAGGAAAGGGTAACATTTATTTGAATCGCGGATATCGAAGTCGCGTTAATCGCGGGTTTTTTCTATGGAATTAAAATTTTCTTAATTAGTTAATTCGAACTTAATTAAGAGCCAAGAAAAATTTTAACTCGATAAATTCTCTAGCCAATAATTAAAAAAATATGGTGTAACTAAATAAAAATTTCGTTAAATGTAAAGAGTCTATTAAAGGGGATCCAGGGGGCAGAGTGGAAGCTCGTATTAATTAATTTTGTTACCTTGATAATCTCGCAGCCGAATGAATGCAGTGGACGTACAATTCATAGCAGTTCAACCGAAAAATTGCCTATTTAATAAAGATAACAGTGAAAGCTTTTATTCTATTATATTTCAGATTTTAAAATTTTATCATTTTATTATTTTTATTTTTTTTAATTTTTATAAATTTTTTATTTTTAATTATCTCAATTGTCTTGTTTTATTTCATGTATAAAACATAAAACTTAAAATAAAAGCATAAAAGAAATGTTTTGTTATTTGAAATGAAGAAGTAGAGTATAAAGGATTAAAAAATAAAAAGTTAGATAATAGAAAAACGATTGGATTAGATTCAAAGAAATAGTTTGGACATTTGTTTACAAAGGAAATGAAAAAAAAAAAAAAATGACAAACTTCAACAAAACTCACAAACAAATTTATTTGATGTATCTAAAAGTCTTCAAATTCCATGTCTTAACTTTTAAGCATGGAGCAATTAATGTTTACAAAGAGACGCTTTTTACCTGCTCCATATATATTTCAAGACGTTAATGGATGAGAATTTGTTAACTTCGTATGTTTAAGAAATAAAGCTATAAAACTTGAGAAGAAACAGCTATTAATTGACAGTGAAGTTTCTCAGCTTATGTCACTAATTTTATAGATAATTAATTATGTGCAACGTGATCTTTGATAAATTGCTTATTATAAGAAAAAAAATAACCTTTTAACTAAGAATCTACTTTCAAGTTGGATAATTGTTATAGCGAATCCGGCTCGAAGGATGCTGGTTGATATATCGCCCGTGGGCAATATATTTAACTTCTTAAGGAGGAAATCGTGTCAGGGTGTTTATAAATGATTTAAAGCGACGTGTGCTGGTTGAGGTGTTAGTCGGGGAAGGCTTTTTTTTTTTAAGGGGGAGGTACAGTGTTATCGGACGAACATTCTTGCACGTTTTGCCCCTTGCGCTAGGCAACCTGGCTGGCGTTAGCCCCCCTCCCCTCCCACACCCCTCCTTGCGCTACCCACATACTTAAAAGCTCACCAAATCGTTCAGAGTTCTATTTCCCCGAGGTTCTTGTCGTCCAATGCATTCACTCGGAAAGCAGGTTGCGTGACAATGGCGATGACAACCCTGGGGAGAAGAAAAAACGCTTTGCAAATTTACAAATTTCTCTCGTCCAACAGATTGCTAAGTCTTGATTAAAAAATTAATTAATTAATTTATAATGTAATTGAAGTTTAAAAAAAAACGCTTTTATATTAAAATCCATTAAAAAGAAAAATATATAATAATTATTGAATAAATTTGCTTAATTAAAATAAAATTTCATATTAAAATAAAAGGGTGGTGAGCTTACTGACACAATAATTTATATGAAATAAAATAAAATATGAGGCCCACGCTGTTATTTTCATTAATCAAATATATTCAACAATTTTATAAAATAATAATTTTCTCTTTTTAGTGCTTGTTTAAATAAAAACATTTTAAAAATATTTTTGCTTTGAGGATTTAAAGACTAGAGCAGCCTTTGTTATAATAAAAATGATTTTTATTTTACCCTTAAGAATACGGCATTTCGCCACCCAAGTGGGCCCTCTTCAGTGTTATAAATTAGCCTAAGCCATATAACAAAAGCAGCAAAGCTCAAAGCAAACATTTTGATAAAGAATGAAGATTTAATATTCTCTGAGGTTTGGTTGTTTGGCTTAGCGAGCGATTTTTGTGTAAATGATTTCTAGCGCCTGGAAGACCTGAAGAAGGCCGAAACATCGTACTCTTACGAGTGAAGCAAAAATCGTTTTTATTATAATAAAGGCTGCTGCATTCTTGGCACCTTCAAACTATAAAATTGTAGCCTCCAATAACCATTTTAAAATCTTTTTTTTTTTATTTTTTGTTCAAGAATAAAAAATCGCAGTCAATTTTCTCGCGCTGGCCCCTAGACCCTAGAGGTGCTGCATTCTAATTTTGAAATTATTTTTTATTCATTTTCTAATAAGTTTTTTGAAATTATTTTTTGTTGTCGTAGGAACTGAACTTATATGTAAAATTTCAGACCTCTAGCTTTTCTGGAAGCTTCAAAAATTGACTAGACAAACAGAGAAAGCATTTAAGCTTACTCGGACTTGATCGTTTATTTTAATTATTATCCTTATAGATCCAGCCGATCCAGCATCTGTCCACGATTTAACAACTGCGCATGAGCCATCAATTTTATTTGGTTATCTACTTATGATATATAAATAAATATCTAAAATGTCTATATTGGATAATTCAATTTCCAAAGAAAGCCTTCGTTCAAATCAATTCAACCCGGAGGCGGGGGTGGGGGTTCCACTTCCCTTTAGAATTATTATTATTATTATTATTATTATTATTATTATTATTATTACTATATGTTCATTATATTTTATAAATTAATAGATTGAGAACGATTGTCCTTTGGATTTGTGTAATCTGGCCATAAATTTGTTCAGCCAGGCCGGAGATTGTGAATAATTGAGCAGCATTAC
>JAAAKE020111174.1:0-10731 GCA_010014785.2 Anisolabis maritima
CAAACTAAAATCTCTTCACTTCTATATTTTTGATTGCTGGTCATTTTACACCCTTCTATGCTTAAAATGTCTAATAATATGCTTTCCTATTATTAGCTATATTAATGGAAGGAAATCTAAATTCCACAAATTGAAATTTTCAAAATATTGGTGAAACCAATGGACATTGAGGAGGTTCCCCTTAAAAGACTAAAATTAAGCCCAAGTTGAAAAAATAAGATAGCTATATTTTTGTCCAATTAAAAAAAAGTCAAAAGATTTAAAAAATTAAGCCACTTAGTAAAATTTTTAAATGAATTTTTGATAAAAATTTATTTTTAAACAATAGTTAAAATTTTAGTATTTTTTGTTGGAGAAGGTTACATAAAATTTCATAAAGAGAAAACTAACTAGAAGTCTTCTAAAATATTGATTTGACCGACTGAAAAAAAACCCCAAAATCCTATTATCATTTTTTAATCAATCATGTTTTGCTTTAAATTTTTCATTTCAACATTCATTCTGATTTCCTAAATTTTATAATTCAAAAATTTTAATAATTTAATGACTTATGAAAAAGAAAAAAAGTTAGGGAAACGCCGTTCTTATTAGGGGGTTGAATGTATCTGGTGAGTGTTTAAGGGGGAAAAGGGATATTGAGTGACTCATGCATGTGCTGGCCCTCGTCCTCCATTTTGGATTATTGAGCTCTACGTTTTTTTTTTTTTTTTTTTTTTTTTCACTTTGGAAGAGCTAGTAAACTCCCTTCCCTTTCAATGGTTGGTTAGGGTTGTTCCCTTCCGTGGGTTCGAGAGTTCAACCCCTCTCTCCACACTCTCTTCGCCGATGCTGACGCCCTCAGATCAGCCTCATCGATCGTCTGCTTCGCTTGCAATGTGTATGTGAGGGATATTGTCAGTGTGTGTGTGTGTGTGTGGTATGTTTCGTCGAAAGTTTGCGAGAGTGCGTGTATGCCTTCAGAGAGTGAAATGACTCAAAATCCCGATTATTTCAAAATTGATCATCTGATCACTTCATTATTTATATATATATTCAAATAGCTCCCCTTTAAATTGAAAAAAAAATTTTGAGTTGCTGAATTATTAGTAGAGGATCGTCATTTTTGTTTTTCTTATTTTTGGTACAGTCTGCCTGCCTCCCTCCCTCCCTCTTCCCCTAACTATATGTCTGTCTAATATATCCATTATAATTATTTCTAATCTCTGATTTACGGGCTGAGCTAATTATTTGTACTTTATAATTATTCTAATAAAAAAATAATGCGTAATAATACATAAAATAGGCGAGATTAAACATAACAAACTACAAAAGTGATTATATATTTATAAAAAAAAAATGGGATAATTGTGTGAATGTGTGTGATTTACTTGCAAGGAAAAAAGGAGTGCTTAAAATTAAAAGAGAAAAAACATCCCATATTTAAATTGTACATTTATTATTTGAAAAATAATAAACGCCTACTTAAAAAAATGTACAATAACTTTTTTTTACATCAAATATAAACATTAAGATAATGAGAGAAAGAAAGAGAGAGTGAAAGAGAAAGTGCATCTATAGATAGAGAATATATATATATATACTCTTTGGAGGGTGCGCCTTACTATCGACCCTGATTAGTGGCGATACTCACGGCGAACCCTCTAACTAACACCACATCTCTTCATATTGTTGGCACGAAATTCAAATTACCTTATTATTATATTTAGAACATTTAGTTTAGTTTATTAATATTTTAATTCTTTGTAGTGTTGTTATAATAAATAAATATATATATTCTAATTTGTATTTTATGTAACTTTGTATTATCTACAATTAATTAATCTTAATCCATTCTAAACACATTGTTTCTACTAAAATAATAATTGAAATTTACACTATTTGATTTCTAGTAATAATAATAATAAAAGCCCATTCTAGGCGAAAATATAAAATGTCTAACAACCATGCTTTCCATAGGCGCTAACTACTTAATAATAATAATAAAAATATTGGAGCTACACCGATAGTTTGATTGATTCTACTCGGTCGCTGGGCTCACCAACCAACACCAGCATCCCTTTGGATTCAGAGACACGCCGTGTTGACCTTGGGGGTGAACGCCCCTAGTTGTATGTAGCAGCGCCTCCCCCTGGCCATCACACCAACTTGGCAATAATCAATTATTTCTTATCAGGGAATTTGGTGGCCACTATTCATTCATTCAAATTCTGCTAAATTGATGACCTTTAAAAGAAAATGGGTTGTTTCCGGAAATGGTCTGTTAACACGCGAATATTTTTGGTTTGTTTTTTACGGTTCATATGAATGTTTTTCTATCTGTATGTGAGTTAGGGACTTTTTATCTATTGATTGGATACGGACGATCGTGGAACCGTGGTGACCAATATGGCGGAATGTGTGTGTGCGTGTGTAAATATATATATATATATATATATATATATATATATATATATATATTTGGTGTGCCAAGGGTTGGAGACGAGTGCTGCCGAAAGCGGTGTGTTTTTGTACTTAGAACACGGTCCACGCATGCTCAGTTTGAACCACTCGTTGTCGGAATGCCGATCTTCAAGATCGATCCCGGTGCCGTCGCGATTTAGGACCTAAAATGGCTCACCGAAATGGCCTTCTAATATCTGAATCCTAAGCTTGTTTTCACTAACACTAACTATGATTATTTAGAAAACACATAGTCGTCTGAGAGTGGAGCGAGAGCCACGCCTTCTGTTACACAACCACCAAGTCTTCACTGGGGTAGCAAAAATCACAATAGAGTGAAAGCACAGAGTAATTGGGAGGTTGGAAAACGAAAGCGAAAGCGCTTTTGCCAGAGAGAAAACATGTCGATGTTGATGACCATATACGCCTTGGCTATGTCCCGAGACAGCAGTAGACCACAAGTGCACAGTACTGCTGTGACAGGACAATATCAAGGCGATTTGGTATGGAGTAGTGGGTAGAGTTGCTGGGGGTGGACTGGCTCCGCTCGCGCTGGGGTCTGGACAGCCACTGGCAGAGTCGGCCTGGGCTACCACCAACTGGGGGTTGTTGGGGGGCCCCCTCATCGCCACCGTCGCCACCGCGCAAGCACGTGCATCAGGGTTGGGTTTTGGGCGGGGGTATTGATCCCGGCTTGAGGGGTCACACCCTCCTCGGCAGGGGTTGCTTCGCTTACCTTCAACGGGTAGGGCTTCAGCAGATTCATGCGCTCGTGCATGGCCTTGCGCCGGTAGTCCACCCTGCAAACGCAAACTTGCATTACCAATTCAACAAGTCACAACACCACATGAGAAATTTCTAGTACCTGACTCACTCCTTAGAGATAATATCATTTTATTAATTATTACATATAAAGAATGAGGAATAAGAGATAAATTTCTTAGCTTTCACTATTAGTTAGTTTTATTAATTGAAACTTACACATATTCCCGAGTAAATATTTGATAGATGACTATTCCGATGTATGTGCAGCAGGCAAAGCCCATTAAGGACACAATAGGTATTACCTGCAATCAAAAAATTAATATATATGAGATGAGGGAGATGAACAAAAAAAACAAGTAAATATTAAAAATAAAAGGAAAAGTTTGTAAATGGAATGGCATTTTAATTGTGTGTGTGTGTGTGTGTGTGTGTTCTCTTCAGGGCCCCGATGGAAGCGTCTAGCGGGGGAGGTGGTGGGTCTGGAGCAGGCAACGGCACCGGACCTGGAAATGCTATGGATCACGAGGTTCCTGGAGGACCTGGGGGACCAAATGTCAACTCCGGGCAACATGGCCTTGCACCAATGAATGGTGGCAGCCAAAATGGAAGTTCAGGCAGATCAACTCCAAGCGGTGGCGATCCAGCACCCGGAAAACTCTTTGTCGGCGGACTCTCTTGGCAAACAAGCTCAGACAAACTCAAGGAATATTTCGGAATGTTTGGAACTGTCACCGATGTACTTATTATGAAGGATCCGATCACTCAGGTAATTTTATTTCATATTAATTCAAAAAAAATTATCATTAGGACGCCCGGAAACACCTCAAAGTTACTTTCCCTTGGACTTATTTATTTATTTATTTATTTATATTCTTATTGTATAAGAAATATAAATACAGTTTATTTGTATAAAAAAATAAGCTATTTATTAATCAATATTAATTGAGCAGTTATTTATTAAAAATGTTTAAAGAAGGTGATTTTATTAGCAGAAATATGTACATTATGACAATAGATAGACTTGCTAAATATATCGATGGAGCTACTAAATTACTTTCCACTAGCTCATTATTGTCAAAAGTACTCTAAAAAATAAATAAAATAAAGATATAGGGAATTTAAAGGAGGGAAAAGATTAGCTTTTCCACTATAGAATCCCTGTAAAAATATTCTAAGAAAATAAATAATAGAAAATCTCTAAAATAAAAAAGAAAAGGTATTTCATTTTTTTGAAAACAATTAGGGCCGGTCTTCCCCCCTGGGCGTCCCCGTCCTGAAAAATTTTTGTGCGGTGAACTTTTTTTTAATATAATATTTCGTGCTCTTCTATAATAAGTTGCCACTATTGCCATTAATAATTTCACTGTCGCCTTCTCATTTATAAATTAAAAGACTTTAATATTTAAAGAAAATATTTTTACCAACGTTGAAAAAAAATGTAAGAAAAATTCCCTAGAAAGTATTAGCAGCCGTGATATTTTATTTTCAGAAAAAATTAAACCTCGAATTTGGATTTGGTTTAAACTTAAATTTTTCTTATTGACAAATAATATTTGTATTTGGGAAAGATAATAATTGAATAAATATATGCAGAACTGTAACGTCACAAAATGGCGCTTGATGTAGAAAATCCCCTCTTCTTCCCTAATAAATAATGAAAACCAAAAAGCAATTCAAACTCTGAGGTAGTTATTTACTATAATAAACAAGTAACATTTAAAAATACTAAAAACTAAAAAGTGCTATTTCTTGTCTCGTTTCAAATATTGTATACCAATAGAAAAAAATAAATTAAATTTTATATTAAAACGACATGAGTTGACAGTCGGTGTCTGTTGATTAGCTCACGCTAAGCCTCTGCATACCTTACTGGTCCTCAAAACAAATACGAAAATACACTTAGTTTATTCTTCATTGAATCTAAAGGGAAAATAATTTAAAACACAGTTAAGTCATTATTTTAAGAGTGCAGAGAATTAAATTTGAAAAAATTTTTAAACCTTCCGAAACGTTTCCAACTTGACAGTTTTAAAATCGTAGAAGCCTTCTCCTCCCTCCATTGTTAAATACAATAGTCATCTTTCTATTTTCGCGTTTATCGTTTATAATGCGGCTTTTACTCCTCTATATTTAATAATCATTGTAAATATTATAAATATAAATTATGTGAATTATAAAAAAAGCGAAAAGAATGTTTCTAGTAAAATCGATTTGATTTAATCTATGTCTCCCCCTTCAACCCATAAAGATTAAATTTTTTGAATTGTAATTATTTTATTTTAATTAATTTTCAGAGGTCAAGAGGCTTTGGATTCATCACATTCGCTGAACCTGAGACTGTTGAAAAAGTTCTGAAAGTTCCAATCCACACTTTAGATGGGAAAAAAATAGACCCGAAACATGCTACACCCAAAAATCGTGCCAAAGCAGGCAATCGTACCAAAAAAATATTCGTAGGCGGGGTCAGTCAAGACACTTCTAGTGAAGAAGTTAAAGCTTATTTTGGCCAATTTGGAAAAGTTGAAGAGACTGTAATGTTGATGGATCAACAGACAAAACGTCATCGTGGATTCGGTTTTGTTACTTTCGAGTCAGAAGATGTTGTTGATCGGGTGTGCGAAATACATTTTCACACTGTGAAAAACAAAAAGGTGGAATGCAAGAAAGCACAACCGAAAGAGGCAGTTCAGACGACAGCACTGCTTGGCAAACGGATGGTGGCTCTAGGGGCTTTAGGAGGCCTTGGCGTTCGAATGGGAGCTGCTCAACCTCTGACACCTGTCGCCACCACTCAATTGGCAGCTGCAGCTCAAGCTCAAGCTCATGTACAAGCCGCAACAGCCGCAGCAGCAGCTCAAGCGCAAAATGCTGCTGCTCTAGCTGGATATGGCAAACTCTTCGGCGCATACCCTACGTTAGCGAGTTATCGATATGCACCGTATCCGTTACCGGCTGCAGCGGCAACACCTGCGCAAACAACCCCAGCAGCTGCTGCAGCAGCAACTCCAGCAGTCGCAGCGGCGGCAGCAGCAGCACTCGCTCCACCTACAGCAGCTGCTGTTGCAGCAGCCGCTAATCCATATCAAGGCTATAGCCTGACCAACGTGGACATGTCAAGTTTCCAAGGCGTAGATTGGGGGTCCATGTATGGAATGGGCATGTACGTCTGAACTACACCCGCCCCAACTCTTGAGGCACGCGGCCTCTCTCGAGCATAAGCAATAACTCGCAATAAGCAACCAGTATTATTTAATATTTGTATCTGTCTCTCTCTTTCTATCCCTCTAACTTTCTATCTCTATCTATTTCTCACTTATTTTCACAACCACGTGAATCAGGGGGTTGCGCGTGCCGATCTCAATGTATAATAAAAAAAAAAAGTAAAAAATTGACAAATATGTATTTTAGTTTTTAGATTTTGATCAAAATTCTTTATGATGATCATATTAATAGTTAGTAACAAGAAAAAAAAAAACAAAGAAAGAATAAGTTCCAAAAGCATTTACATATTCACTATATAAAATTGGGTGATTTTTAGATCCCTAAACTAGTCATCTAGAGGCATCTCCCCAAAAAAAAAAATTAAAAAACTAAAAAAAAAGTAAAAAAAAAAGAAATTTATTTTAAAAAAAAAATTCAATTTGCAATTAATTTATACTAAAATAAATAAATAAATAATCCATATAATATAATCACATACACTTGGCCAGACATTCCATTGACGCAACTGGCAGTCTTCCCCCCTCCCCCCTCTGCCCCTAAAAACTTGATATGTATTTTCACTGTGAGATTTTGCGGACCAATGTAGAAGCGAAAAAAAAACGGGTCAGGCCGAAAAAGAGCCCGGGGCCCCCGCAACCCCCCCCCTCCCAAAAAGAAAATCCCACCCCATTATATAAGACCAACTACTTATATATATATATATTTATATATATAAACTATTTACTCAATGCCATTTTAAGGCAATTTAGCTTATTTATTTTTTTAGTTTTTTTTATATAGTGTTTAATATCTTTTTTTGTGTAGACTAGTTGATTATTTATTATACGTTCATTGGTTCCTAATGTTCACTTACTCGATGTGGGGCTCCGGGGCCCCTTATTATATAAAAATATTCGGTCACTGAAGTGCTCTCATGTCGTAATAATAATATAACTTGTTATTCCTTGTAAAAAAAAAAAGAAATAAAATAGATAGAACAAAAACTAGCTTGACGATTGACCATTTCACATTTAAATTATTATCAACCTGGTATTATTACTCAGTGTATAAATGATTATATATATATAAATATATTAAAAAATATATATATATATACAGATAACTATTAATATTAATATGATTAAACTACGATCATGTTTGTAAGATAGTATTATTAAGAGGATCTCGGTCCTATTCGGCCCCTCCTCCCCAATTTTTGACAATTTTTAAAGTAGATAATGGCAATAAACTCTTGTCAGCTACGAAAGGGTCGTATTAGGACCAGATCCGACCGGCGGGCCAAGCTGAAGACGGCTATTACTACTTTTTTTATCACTATTATTTAACTCTTCCCAATTCTATATTTTCTTTGTGCCATTTATTTTTCATTGCTTATCAAATAAAATTCTCTTTTTCCCTCTCCCAAAACTCATTCTGCGTGCCAAAAAATAAAAAATGAAAAAAAATAAAAACCTTCAACACAAATAATCGCCTTCTTCTTGGCCTTCTGTTGGGTTGACAATACCCTTTTATATAATATATAAGAGCAGCAATAAGTGTTTTAAAGGAAAGAAAAAAAAAAGAAAAACCCTCTATTTTTGTATTTAATTCTAAAAATGATGATAAAAAAAAATAAAGTTTGTATTTTTTCTTTAAATATCTAAACTGGTGATGAATTTATATCACCCAAAAAAAAATATACATATATATATTATTAAATTTCACTTTGAGAGGGTTATAATTATTATAATTATATTTAATTATTATTATTATTATTATTATTATTAATTATTATTATTATTATTATTATTATAGAAAAAAAGAAGCAAACAACATATGAACTGATGATATGTATAATCCTTGTGGATCCTATACTTCTAGCCAGTTCTGTTTTTTGGTGGTTTGTCGTATTTTAAATAAGTAGTGTTAAGTACACTTGACTAGTTTGTTAGTGTTTTAGATGTTTTTTGTAGTTTTTTCTCTGTGTAGCTGTAGTCGGGCTCGGATGGCCTGCCAAACTGGTAGAGAGACGATAATGCACTGTAGCGCTGTTGTCAAATAAAGTAGTTTCATATCGTAGTCCTGCTGCTTGTTACCGTATATTTCTCATTCTCCTTCGATTTGCTTGGTTGGCCTGGATCTTCACTGTCTTCAGCTTATTTATATATATTTTAATAATTTAAAAAAAAAATTAACACATTCCTTATATGTTTATATATATATATATAAGGATTTTTTTACAATCAAATCAAATAAATATATATAAATATAGTTGCTTACAGGCATTCCTTCTCCAGATTCTTGGCCGTTCCTCTCAGTGCCTTATCTGTCACGGCCAGATCCATTTTTTTCTCTCTCCTCTCTCTTTTTATTTTCTCTTATTACCGGCATTTACACCTTTGGGCCTCAATAAAAAAAAGAGTTCATGAGACTGGTGAGTGTGTGTTTTTTGTTTGTGATTTTTCGAGTTCCCTTCAGATATAATACTTACCCCTTGTGATCAGAGCAGGTTAAAATAGGTGATAATGAAGCCCTAAGTTAATCCTGTTCTGATCCCTTTTCCTATCGAGGCTAGCCTAGCAGATCACCCCTCCCTCTTTTTAACCCTATTTTTTAATTTATTTATTTAAGTGGATTGTGTGCGCTTTTTTTTATTTCTATCGGCCTATTTACTATTAACTCTACTATTTTAGTATTAATCATTACTATTAATACTACTACTATTTATTATTATTACCACTTCTACTACTATTACTACTACGTGTACTTTAAAACTACCATCATTATATATATTTAAAAAACCACTACTGTGACTTAACACTAGTGTTGGTGTATTATAATATACATACTACTAAAAAACATGTACATTAGTAGTTACGGTAGATAGTAAGTTAGTTTTATGTAGTATTTCGTAAAAAAAGGCTAGGTCTCTTAGGGCTGTGTATTTTTCTCTCCGGGGAATTAAACCATCGAAGTTTTAACGGCATCCACATCAGATGTCTTATAAATAAAATGGTAAGTATTAATAACAAAATTTTCACCTCTCATCTTTACCACTTTTTTAGATCATAAATGATAAATATTTTTTTTTTTTTACTTAATTAGAGGTATTTTATAAAGTTTTATAGACGGAATTGGTAAAGGGAGGGAGGATGGGGAAAATAAAATCATTAACAAACAAATCAGCCATCATTTTCTTTAATAATTGTAAATTAATTGCCAAGTTTATTATTCGTATTGCTGCTGTTTTCCGTTTTTTTTTTTGAGCAAAACTTGATTAAGAAAAACGATTGGAATAATAAGAATATCTTTATGAACTCCTTTGTAAATTTAACCGGGGATTTGAATAATTTTTTTAGAATTTAATCGTTCAAAAATAAATCCAATTATTAAATAATATAAAGACTAATCCCGTCTAAGAAAGTTAATGAAAAAATCACCTCAAAAAAGTAGAAAAAACCTCACCTCATCCATTTACCTCTTAGCATGTAGCCCTTGTGACCTGATTTTGACCCTGGTACTTCCGCACGAGGCCTAAATTGTTAATATTTATCAATTAATCAACTTATAATATCAAATTAATCTAGAAAATTATAGGAAGCTATTATAAATAAAACAAAGCTAGTGTACAGTATTTGGCTTAGATTGTGTAGAGTATTTTTGTATACTTTGTTGAAAAAACAAATCAAAAAAAAAATAAGGAGGGGGAAATGAGTGTTTTAACACACTCCAAAGGCTGTGCCAAGCTCGGCCTATTTATTTATGACAATACACATGCAGTGACTTTGGACCACTATATACATATATATACATATTTATTTAGAATTTTTAGAATTAGTAAATTCCTGTAGGATGCTCACTGAATCACATACTCATTAACTCTAGTCGTATTCTTGTAAAAAAAAAAAAAAAAAGAGTATTAGTAACAGTGAACAACCTCAATTTTTATTCTCTAGTCAGTGGAGATTTTTTTCAGCTAGTTTTACATGTGAAATATTTATTTATATTTATGTTAACAAATATATGTCAGCATTATAGAATAAGAAGCAAAATTTTTGTTTAATATCAAGGTCAAAAATGGATGTTGAGAGGGAATAAATAAAAACAATAATTATTTATATCAAGTACAAGTTGTGCCTTTCTCTAGAACTAAAAAAATTGTCAAAATATAACCACCATAATTTGGGGATTTTAACTGTGATAATATTTTCTCAATTTGATTCTGAAGAAGGAATAAGAATTTTACTTATGTTTTCGGATGCACCTGTATCTTCATATATGTAATTTTTGGTTTATAAAATTTCTCACTCAGAATTTCTGTCTATT
>JAAAKE020111185.1:0-16700 GCA_010014785.2 Anisolabis maritima
TAATTTATTATTTTTCTATATAGACCTATATATATTTACCCAAATCCCCATCTCATACTCTTTATCCCTACGAAATATCGCATTAATTAACCCTATAATCACGGAGATATTAATTATTTATTATAATTTAATTTTCCGTCTGTTTTTAAACTTGGCTGATAATGCGACGTTGCCATTTACAAATAGACCGCTAGCCGCTAGCTTCACCATGTTAATTTTTTAATATATTTAATATATATTTATTTCTTTATTTGATTTCTAATTACAAAGAGTGAAATCTCTTATTCGCTCCCACTTTATGCTCCAAATGCAAAATATAAATCAAGAGACCCAACGAACGGAGTTGCCGATCTACTTATCTACATGTCATAATTCCAAATTATACAATTCCTACTTTTTTGATATAGAATATTAAAATTATTTTCTCACCTCATCGAGAGAGAATTTATCAACTACTAACTTGTTTTACTAATATTAAAAAGAGGTAAATGTCATCATATTTTATATCTATCTGCTTATAAACATTTTTTAATATTCTAAACACAATTTATAAAACTAACAATAAATCCTTTAGAATGCTTGTTTAACAAAAGTGCTATTCATGCTGAAATAATAAATAAAATAAACATACTAACTTTATTAAGAAGATAATGAGATTTTTATGTGTTAAAAAATATTTTTGAGGTTTTGAGAGAGAATGATTTTTGACTCTCCAAATGACAAGCCTACTTTTAAAATAAAAAATTACTATTCGAATTTTATTTAAATAACATTATTGTTAAAAATTATATTTTTTTTCACTTTTTTCTACAATCTCATTTGTACATTCTTGCTCAAAACTAATTATACTAATTAAATTATAATAAATTTTTATATCTTTTCGCTTTACATGACCATTTAACTTGCATTTTTAGTTCTCTTCTCTGGTTCGAGGAAGCCTTTTGTCTTTTAGGGATTCTTTTTAGTAGCTTGAGAGGTCATTTTTATTTCTCACTTTTTTATGGTATTATTGTGGAATTGTTATTTTTTGAATAAATAAGAATATATAATAAGGGGATCAATAATTAATTAAAAATTTAACAAAGGCGTCGGAAGATCTCTCTAAAACTAACTACTCCACTAATTAGAATGAACTGTCTGATATTTTCTTCCTTTTATGTGATAATCTGATTTACTTTAGAAAAAAAGCAAATAATTTGTTAATGTTTATCATTTTGTAAACCCACAAATGATCTCTCTAAAGATACAACAGAATATAACCCATCTAGTACTGATTGTAACTTGTGGGAGAGCATTAACCTAGAGTAAATAACTAAAAAATAATTTTAACAAAAACCTTGATATTTAACAGATGATAGTTTGACACCTGACCTTACAAAATGTTCAAATTAAATCTCTTGTAGTAATTACGATCAAGGGCTGATCCTGAAACTTTTAAAGAATTTTTTTCAGAGTATCTTTATTTTAGTTTTTTTTTTTTTATTGATTTTTCAAATTTGTTAACTTTCCTGTAATTTATATAATAAAAATTCACCTTCTCTATTTATAGTTTTCTGTACCTCAAAATTTTGGCCTCTAAATGTTCCAGAGATTAATTATCAACACAAAAATACAACTTTCAGTGATTTTGGGTTGTGAGCAGTAATTTGAAGGTAATCTCTTCTCTCAGTTCTCTCAAAAGATCGGACTAAGAAAATTTTAAATTTTATGAAAAGTAAGTAGTCTACTTGTAATATTTTTGATTTTGGATTTAACCCCCAATTTTTTCTTTAGAGTCCTATTTTCTAATAGTTTGTATAGGCCCTATTAACAAGTCAACTCCCAACTCCAGCATCATCATCACTGGAAATCCATAATGAACCTTTAAATTAAATCTAAGTCAATAATAATTTTAAGAAAAAAATCATTTCAGTCAAGTCCATTTTTTAAAATCCCTCAAATAATATAAATAGTATTTAAGAAAATATAGAGTAGAGTATTTCCAAGGTTAAAAGAAAATTCAATATATTTATCTTAAAAATATTTTTCATAGGAATTTATTTCAACCTTATATTGGAACTATTTATATTTACCGATTTAACTTCGAAGTTCAACAAGGTGAACAATTTTCTGTACAACAAATACCCTCAACATCAGCGAGAGAGTGAAATTCTTCGAAGTCATAAGATGGAATTTGCATTTCATATTTGGATCTGCTTCAACTTGTAAATGGAATGTTTTATTCTAATAAGTAAAATTTTTATTTTATTCATTTAAAAAATTTAATATTCTAATTAAAGTTTAATCATACAATATCAACATAATTTAATAAACACCATATGCAAATTATATATTATTCATATTATCGTAGCTCTATTAATAGATTCAGTCAATAAAATCATTTTTTATTTAATTTTGTTAAATGGGTCACTAAAATATTTTATGTTAAATATTGTTAATTAATAATTAGCAATTTACTATAATAGTAATAATAATAGTTGGAAAAATTGGAGAAGAGGTGGAAAACCCTTATTATTAATTATTAAAACTATCCTCGTCCAAAATATGAAAATAAATTACTTGTAAAAAAAATTTTCTGATAATGCAAGGCTATAGAATTTTTCTTAATGAAAATAAAAACCCTTTTTATTTTATTAAAAAAAATTTTCAAAACAATTTTTTTAATATTTAATTTAGAGATGAATAGGGTAGCTTTCCAAGTAATAATATTAAATAATGCACAAAAAATATATATATATTGTTCTTTATTTCGTATATATTCTTATCATCTCAATTTCTTTTCTTTTTTATTCCTTCGCTCTCTTTCTCTCTCTCTTTCTTTGTCATGCTAATATTAAAAGACTCTGCTCCGAAAAAAAGGATAATGAAAAAAATGTCGGTTATCTCTTGTCAATCCACTTTTATATGCTAAAATGATATCTTTTCTTCTCTTATAAATAAATATTTGGTTGTTTAGAAAAAAAAGTGATTATCTAAAGCTTTTTAAAGAATTTTTTATTATTCAAAAAATCAACATTAACATACATTTCTGCTTAAAATGGATAATATTATATCCTATAAAAGAATTTCATTTAAAAAAAATAGATATTTTATTTTATCCAACAATAAGGATATGAATATAAATATATATGTTTAAAGCAGCATGTCTCTAAAAATTAAAAAAATTTCAGAATTCAGTATTAAGCACGTCTTACAATCAAATCATTCTAAAAAACATAGGAGTACAGGAAATTATTATTAATACTAATCACTAAAATGAAAGCTATATGTCAAGATTTTTATATTTTTATTTTTCATTACTATTTACTACTATTATAAAATATTTATATTTTAAATTCAAAAATCGATTTCTCTTAATTTAATTATCAGTCTTTTTGCTTGCATTTGCTTTTAAACTCCTAAACTCATTTTTTCATTCAAGATTGAAAAGAAAATATTTTTTAAGGGGCTTATCTAAAGGGCCTCAAATGGCAATCTTCCCTTCCAAAAACCAGAGAAAATTATAAAAAAGGCCAAATGAAAAAAATTCGTTTCAAATCCTTTCGAAATTTTGTTATCAAATATTTTTATACCTTTTATCCATTTGGGTGCTCAATTATGATTATTTAATTTTAAAATGAAAATATTATTCTATGTTTATTTTAAAAGATGGAAGGGTAAGGGAGTTTAAGAGAAAGAAAAGTCTCACTTAAGCATATTAATATACTCCAGTATTAATTATATATATAAAATTAATTGGGAACTTATACTACTTTCTACAGAGTAAATCGATGGAAAATCACATAATTCAAGGATCTTTTATTTTGCTTTCTTCAATAAATCCAATGATCATATAATAAAATTCTGTCCTTGGCAAGAGAGGCATTAAAAGAGCAGTCAGAAAACCAAGAAAGGGAAGGACCTCAAAGCTTTGCACACACACTGAGATTTCGAAGAATTCACCATAAAGCAGGAATGACTCTGTCAAGACAGTCAAAAAACATACATGTTCAGGAAACTACTATTAATATTACAGAACACGCTCAATGTCTACATATTCAGGGAAATGTGATCGTCACCAAATGAGAGTACTGGCAAGGTTTTTATATTTTTAAATCTATTTTGTTTCTTAACTCATAAAACATTTTATATTTTTATATTTATATTATATTTTCAATCAAAAATTTCTATTTTACTCTTAATTCAATATTTTCAACACCTAAACTCCTTTTTTCCGACATGATTAAATAAAAATATTTTGATGAGAAACGAATAATTTAGTTTAAGATGACTCATTCGTATTTAAAAAATAAGCCTTACATGTTAGAAAAATTGTCTAGAAATTTCTATTTACACATATTTATTCATTTTCAGCTTTTCTTCATCCAAATCCAAATGGATTTTATTCAAATTCATTGAACATGTCATCAAACCTTCGATGTTTTTATTACTTTTTTTGTTTCAACTGGCAAAATATGAACTAACTTAATGAAAGGTAATATATACATATTTGATGGATGACTTTTCACTTTTGTTTTTCTCCTTTGGTTTCTTTATTTATTTTCTGATGATGAATGAATGTAATTAGTACTATTTCTTTTTATGGATAACTTCCCCCACCCCAAGGCTAAGAGCTATTTAATTAAATATTTATTTGTAACATGTGTTGTTTGCGTAATATTACTGTCAGTCCCATTTAAAGCAAATTCTTTTGAAGAAATTTTTTTGGAAATTGCATTTGTTTCCATTTCCTGTAGTTGAACTTGTAAAATTTGAAGTTTAGAGGATAAGGAAACCGCTTTGGTAGAATTGGTATAATTTTTAAGTTAAAATAAATAAAAAGAAGACTGATTAAAGGCCAATAATTTACAGTTATAATGTCTAATGTCTAATGTGTTTTTAAGATTTGCCATCTAGTGAAATTTTATTAAAGGAGTAGATTAGTCTCGAAGTCATGAATAAGGGGCCCAACCTAAAAAAAGTTTAAAAACTAGAATATTATTGTAGTTCCAATCTATACCAAAAGTTGTTCATAATCATCTGTTTAGATATTTAATCCAAATATTTGGATTATTTGAAGAAACGGTCTATTATAACTAACTACTATTGTAACTTCATCAGTTATCTATTCATTGGACAATTTCCTACCGAGATATTAGATTATTTGCACTGTTAAATACACTCCTGCAAAAAAACTTTAATTCCCAAAAATAATCAAATTCTAATGACTTAACAAAAATTCCATCTCTAAATATTTAATAAAAATGGTAGAATAATATTTTCTCTCTATAAATTTATTTGTGGGATTACATTTCAATTTTCAAATTGCTGAGATTGGCAACTTGAGAAAATTTCAGTAATAAAATTATTTCGCAATTGAAAAATTTGAAAAAATCACATTAAAGTATTAGCTAACTGATCCCAAAAATGATATGAGAGAAATTTGTTTGATACCAGATTTTTTGGTAAAAAAAAGAAAATATTCTTAATCTAAATCATCCCTTTTTTTATTTAACCTCAATTCATGTGATTTGACTTGTGAATATAATCCTGTAATTTAATCCATTTGTTCCTCTTTAATAATAAATCAATAATGGCATCCTGTCGAGGTTTTCATTTGCTCATTTTAACCCAAATTGCTTTTAATTATTATCTCAAATCAAAATTTGACCAGAAAATTAATTTTATAGCTTCTATTGCTTCTTTAATACGTGTTATTCTCTCTCTTTCCCTCTTTTTCGACATTTTTGCATCATTTTTATTCATTCTCTAAACATATGTATATATATTCCATATAATATGAGAAAGAAACAAAAATATAAATTTTGAATAAAGCAAAAATATTGCTCCGCACGCTTTAGGACAAGAATCCTCTGCATTATTGCCAACTCATTTAATGAATGACTAGCGCTGAGCCGCAACTCTGAATATTTTCCTTTCATTTTCAGCACATTATCATAGCTTTGTTACATATTCACTTTTTAATATTCATAGCTAAATCATTCAACTTGTTTAAAACTCTCTATTCCAAAAGATTTTTGCTTTGTATGAAAAAATAAAAAAATTTGGTCTCTCTCGCTTGTCACATTAACTTACTCATCTTCGAATTTTTTTTTTATTTATTCATGATATTAAAATATAATTAAAAATCTGGTATGAAAAGAGCACATTACATAACTTTCTCTTAGATAATTTTTTGTGTCGACAAATTTTTTCCTTTCCGATAGTAATCACCACCTGAGAGATGAATAGTGATACCAACAATTTTTTATATTCTACATTTAGCCCGAGGGAAATAATTATGAATATTAAAAAAATTTAAAAGTTAAATTAAAATTTAATTGACTTGCTTGCTGTTAAGATTTTAAAAACCCTCTCCGTTGGTGTTGAAGAAGAGGTCTCGCCTCTCGTTCCAAAGGTCAGGGGTTCGCGCCCACCCTGAGCGACAAATATTTATATTATATTGGCCAATTATTATAAATAAATAAGGACGGAGTCTAAATGGCCTCAGATGACTTAAAAAAATCGCATTTGATACTTGAGGCGAGAATTCTCCCTCTGTCCTATGGGAGAAGGGTATAAGATTCTTAAAACCTCAAATTGAAGAAAGAGGTGGAAAATGTTCAATATATGTTAATTAAATAATTTCCAATATATTATAAGTACAGTTAATTTAATCAAAATCGTTAGAGTGTTTTAGAAGAAAATCGAAATTAACTTAAAAATGTACAAGACTAAAATAGATACTAAACCATTTTGGGACTGATAACGATTAGTACATTTTATAGTAATTAATATATGAATTTTAATCAAAATCATTAAAACCCATTTTGAGAAATTGGAAAAAAACTAAAAAAGTACATCAGTAAAGTTCCTAGTATTCTTTGGCCTTTCAGTGAAAAGCTTTGAGACTCATGAAACGTGGATATCTAGATATCAAATGATTGAACCTCGAACGTTTTTCCGTTTTTGTTAAGAGACAGACAGGTTATTTTGCGAGATCCATTTTTTTAGATTTAGGTACGTATATTTCCATTGAAATCCCGACATTGAATTTTTTGCAATCGCAATACTTTCTATATATTACATATATAGATAAGAGAAAGTAAAAATAAAATTTTCAAAAAATATTTTTCTAATTTGTTTGTTTCTATGTAAATACGATGACCACATATATATTTTGCCAATATTTTTTTTTTTTAAATTAAATTAATAGGAAAGATGAAAATGCAGAATAATTGAAGAAAATTAAATTTTAAACTCTCGTTTAGTAAATCTTTTTATTAATTTTTTTAATTTAAAATTTTTAATTAAATATCATATCAATATTTGTTTATATTAATTCCTTTCCCAATTATCTCCTTTTATTAAGTGTAAAAAAAATCTTAAGGTCATCATATACGCAAAGTCCTCAATGGAGTGGAGATTTTACCTCTTAACCTTTAGAGAAATCCGGATTTCTATTAACAAATAATATATTTGTTATCCTTTAATAGCTTATATTTCATGGTAGTCGAGCAAAATTCTAGATACGTGATTTGGTATAAATTATATTAAACAATAGAGTACTATTTTTGAAACATAAACTAAGACTAAGAAGTTTCGATGAGTTGGAGATGAAAATTTTCAATGATACGTTCTTTTCTATAATTAAAACCTTTTGGATAGAAAATCTTAAATCTTAAAATGAGGAACTTAAAAAATTTCTCATATATATCTAAAACTCTCTTATTTTTTTCTTTAGTTTGTCTAATTGTTGAATTTCTTTTAAAGACTTATTTTTTTAACATAATTTTTGTATTTTTCAGACTTAATTTAGAAATCTTAGAGTAAATGCTCTTGCTAAAAAATATGGATATTAAATGGCATATTATTGAAAACAATAAATTATTATTGCCAGCGTTTGCTTGAATATATTTAAATATAATATATATTATTATACTTTATATTTTTTATTTTTGAAAAGGATTGGTGTCTCTTTCAATTGACACTTCACAGAATTTATTTTAGTCTTCTCAACGAATTTTTTGAAATCCCCAGGACTCAATGTTGGTAGATAACCATAGTTCGGACGATTCTTCTGATTCGAAAATATTATAGCAATTTAGAAAGGAAATGCCATTTCATTTTTGAAAGAATTTCAGCTGTCATTTAGTAACATATTTTGGCAGATTTATTTTTTTATTATTTTAAGATAATTGATTGCGAGATTATTGTTTTGATTAGGCATGTTTGATGCCTCTTGGACTTGAACCAGGGACCATTCTTTTTTTCGGCGGATATGTTAACGTTATACCACTGCTCAGTAAAAACATCTATTTATCGCGAAAGTTAATGGTCCCTCGTTCAAACCCGGAAGGTGCCAAACATGCCCAGTCAAAACAATCATCTCGCACTCATTTATCATTTATTGATTTATAGGATATTGTTTTGAAAACCACCTTTTTTAAACACACCTCTTTTATTCATTATTATTATTATTATTATTATCAAGAAATCTAATTCAAAGAACATTCACTTCCGTTTTTCTTTGTGCTCTTCTAAGGCTTTTTAGTTAGACCCTAAGTTTCATAAGCAATTTTGCTGGAAGCTACCAGATATAAAAATATTTCTATTTTAGAGGCATCATTATTCTTTTGAAGCAAATCTCTTTTTCTATACCAAGCAATTTAGTGTTTATCCTTTCACATTTTATTTTTTTTTTTTGATTTGTTATCAAAAAATTTTTGATGAATTATTTCTTTATATTTATATTTATTTGATATTTATATAAATATTTTGTAATCTTATTCGAGTGTTCATGTAACTGTTATCCAACTTTAGTGAAGTTACGATAAATACGAGACTAACTAAACAAAAACAGTTAAGAACCTCATCCTAGGCCCTTGACAACATATCTTGATGTCATTCTCATCATCTTTTAGTGACAAAATATTGACTTTGTTTGTTAATGTTCGAATTTCAACTTCCGCCAATCATATTGACGAGATGCACTCTCTCCCACTTGGAAAGTGATCACTGGTCATTTTGAATTTAGGTTTACACACATTATCATGAAAAAATTAAGATATCATCTCTTTTTAAGAATTTGTTTTTTTAAGATACTTTTTTACTTATTTATAAATACTAATTTTTAAAAAATTTCTTTTCTAATTACATGATTAGATACTTTTCAAATCTTGGAATATATGTAAGGTACATCATAAATTTACTTTATAAATGAAAATTTTAGAAAACAACAGAATGAATGTTTTAAATATGATGATGGTTGATATTAGATGGGAGATATTAACCAAATTATTTGTCTATTGATAAACTCTGATATCATTTTACTTATATCAATTTTTTATTAAGTTTATTCCAAATTCATGGGCAGAGATTTATTATTGGTAAAAAAAACATACAACAGATTCGCTCGTACTGCTCATGCTTCAGATTGTTTCGGATTATTTGTTTATTGAAAATTGTTCTTGAAATAAACTTATTATTTTCTTTTTATTTTTTAGTCCGAATGAGCCTTTTGATCTAAATTCCCTCTCTTAAGACATACCTATGGCTCTTTCTAAGATCGAATCTTTTCCACTAGTGTTTGGAATTGAATCTTTGGTTTCTTTTTGATTCTAGGATATGTACAAGAATTATTATACTACAAGTACTATTTTTTATTAGTAAACCCTTCTCTCAAAAGTTGTCTCTCTATTTCCTAATTAAGATATTAACCACCAATTTTCTAGAATGTGACTCTTGAACTTCTAATATTCATTATTCTTATAGTTTTTTCTCAGCTTCTATTTTTTTCCCCTCAGATCGATTGGTTTAAGCATAAAATCTCTTTACAAATACAAAATATTATTCACAGTTTCATCTAATTCTGTTCTACAAAAATAAAGCTGCAAAATAAATCTTTATATATTACATCCTTTAATATAGGCTTTTTGTAAATTTTTTTGATTTATTCAATGGAGAGGGAGGGGGGCAATGGGAATATTTGGTCTCTTTTGGGAGAAGAGAGGGTGATCGCGGTCATCCTCCCTTGGCTTGATCCCGGAGACTAATCAGTAAAGATGTGAAAAGAAAATTGGGAATTAAATTTTTGGGGATTTCCTTCAAATAATATTTCAAAATATTGGAAAGTATAAAAAGGCCTATATTTTATATGTTAATCCACTTTTTTTTTAATGTTAATAGTATATGCATTAATATTTTAATTATTTAATAATTTTTCAAGTGATTAATTTATTTAAATAATTTTTCCAAGATAAACTGCTTCATATAAAATTTTAAACTCCACAAAAATGATAAATCATAAGAAAAGAAAGACCCAAGGGGGCGCGGTTAAATTATTAAATGAAACCTCTAAAATCCCTACTCTCTCCGATAAAAAAATGAACGATATAAATAAATGATCCCATTTGCTATCTAGAGTCACAGAGAAAGAGAAGAGAAGAGGCAAGCCTCTTTATTTACATTTCTTATCTCTCCTTTTGTTCGCCAAATTGATCCTGTTTATGACAGTCCTCAAGAAATCCATATTTTAAATAGAAGTCCGATTCATGATGCTTGATAATCAATCTCTCTGAAAAGGCTCGTAAAATTAATAAAATAGAGATACCATGGCCAAATCTTCTCTCTCTGATATTTGATTTTTTTGTCAGATAAAGTTTCAATTATAGATTTTATTAAAAATTTTCATTTAACGATAAAAAGATTAACCAATATAATCTTTTTTTTTTAATTAACTTGTTATTCTAATTTTTTACAAGATAACTGTAGATTTTTTTTAACTCAGAAAGGAAAAATTTTATAACTAATAAAAACAAAATTCGCTTCCGATAGATTTAAATTAAATTATTAAAAAAAACTGATTAACTGTTCTACTCAAATTAAAATAAAAATATTTTATTCGTATTTTTAGTTTTTTTTTCTATTTTCTTGCAAAATCTTAAAGAAAACTCCTTTAATAAAACAATATTTATAGATACAATTCTTTTTTTTTTCACTAAATTTCTAATTAATTTAGATATTTGGGAAAGGCAGATAAATGTAATCAATAAAGATTGACTTTTATCGGGATGATCTAAACCAAAAATTGATATATTTAGTAAACAATTTACGTTTTATATCTTAGGTTTATTTGTATTAAATACAGCGATTTGGATATTCTTTACTTGACCTTCAAGTACAATTCAGATTACAAAGTCTGAAGTGATCTTCAGATTGTAGAACCTTAGATCTAAGACTATGATTGGTATCTGAAGAATGGTACAGAATGAGTCGAAACGTATTTAATTCAAAATAAATCACAATTAAACAGTTAATATAATTTATTTATTAATATTAATAATTCAAGAGAAAAATTCTATTTGGGCTATCTCCCTAAATAAAAATCCTTGCTATTTACTACCTTATCTCCATCTCCAAGGTTGGTAATAAAAAGTTTAATCTGATAATGTCAGTCAGATTTACATATCTGGAGTAACAGGGGTTCTAATGGATCAGAAATAATTGGTAGAAATTGGTAGAAACAAAAAAAAAAATAATAAAAATAATGATTAAAAAAATTTTTTTTATATCTTGTGCAAAAAACCAATAAAAAATTTTCCAGCAAATAAATAAATAAATTTACTCATACAGATGTATTTTTGGTTTTTAGTTAGTGAATGAGCGTCGTCGAAACATCAACCAAAAATATGAATTTTTAAAATTTTTCCTAGCTGAACAAAGCCTTTTATTGATTTTCTAAATTTTTAGTTAAAGTAAATAAATGGATTTGAAATCTTTCACAAATAATACAATACCCCAACCTTTAAAGATGTCAGGTAAAATGGTGTTTTATAAGGCTAGGGCTAAACAATCTGTCTGTTGTTCCGTGGCTAATTCATTCATATACACATTGACTATCGTAAGCATCATTGTTTATCGACAAAAGCCAAAATTAGTGTTTATTCAGATTTAAAATCATGTGATTCTTATCTCTTTTTTAAAAATATTTTTTTGAAATTGTTAAATTTTCCAAGATCGTATAATAAATTTGGTTGGTTGGTTATCTTCATGTTTGTAATACGCCGATAAATGTCCTTCTTTCCTCTCTTCTATCTGCTTCGAGACTTTATTTTTGGATCATCATCGGCTGTACTGCGGTGCGGTGGGCTTATGCGATCCTCTGACTCTTATTTACGTCACTCGTTATTTATATAATTATCTGTTAAACAATTCTTTCACTGAGATGATGATGATAAGTTAATAATAATATATATTGGTTTGAGAGGATAGATGTCGTTGGGGTGTAATCGTCGACGTCGTCGCCAGGTGATGAATGGACATCGTTCGAGGCCTTGAGACAGACAACGCCGAGAGATAAACCTGAGCGTTTGCGTGCATCCTTTACCCGGAGTGCAGACTATGTGGGAGGTATCGACGCCGTCGTCGCCGTCAATGTCTCCCGCCAAAAACTCTTAGGGCTAAATTTAACGATCGACGAGAACGGGCGACTGCGTCGACGCCAAAACACCTCTTAAGTGCTCTCTGTGCCGGGTAAGCGGCGTCCACGCGGCCCTATCACTTGAGAATAACCCTTTCTCTTTCTCTCTCGTTTTCATCCCTCCCTTAAAAATAAATTAAATCCCAAATTATAGACTCATTTAAAAAAAAACTAAAAATATAAAGAAGACATTGCTAAATTTTTTTTAACAAAAATTATTAGATATTTTAACGGATCTATATATCTAGTCCTAGATTGTCAAAAATGTTATCCTCCATATTTTCGTTTATTTATTATTTATCGGTTTCCGTGGATGACTAGGTTTCGGAGATGAAACCAACTCCTTTTGACCCATTATCTTTTTATTGTATATCGCCCCTGTGCATACAAAATCGCCTTTAAATTCTTTCCAAAATTTTACTGGATAAACAAAAAAAAAAGTAGTAAACTAGAAAAACTTAGAGACTAAATTATAATCCGCCATATGGTGAATCATGGAAAAGTTAAGGAAGTGACATATATATCAATCAACGTTACTCTCTTGGCTTGACATAGATTTTACAAATATTTCTGACAGCCGCAAGTAGTCTCTTTTATAAAATTCATTTTTTCTAGCCTTTGGAAATAAAAATATGCACTTTTCTTTAATAGGTAACAATGTATGCCTCTCAAAACATGGAAAACAAAAGAGTTGAAAAAGTGCACATAGTGGATTTTATATTTGCAGTGACGTGGTACGAACAGAGTGCCCCACACACTCAGTGTAAATTTTTATTTAACTCAGAAAATATGCAAGTGAAATTCAAATTATATAAACAGTTTGTAAAAATAAAAAACTAACAAACATTTTACCGTAGATTTTTAAACATGCTTGATTTATTTGTAGACTATAGTTTATTTAAGTAACTAGTAAAGATCCTTCAAAGGGGGAAGAAATCTGCAAAAAATAGTCATTCGTTCATAACTAGGTTTCTCCATATTTTAACTGACTGGAAAAACTATAAAATTCCCTCCTAGAGAAGCAAGACTAGGTCAAGTTCAAGGTCAAGCATGTTTGGAGAATTTAGGATGTATTTTTATTGTTAATCCAACATTAAATTATGGAGAAAACATTCATCTACATGTGACCATATGATATTTATCTAACAACTATACTGGAGACTGATCCCTCGAATTTTTTTAACTTGACAAGTAACGACATTAAGAGAAACATTTCCAAAGTAGGATCTTTATAAATAGACCAAAGATCTAACGATTGGGTCATTCTTGTAATAAATAGATTGTTCCAAACAGAGACAACCTAAATATATTTTCCCAAAGAAGTCCCCTGAATAAAAAAAATGGGTCCCGCAAAATTGTCTATGTACCATATATACGAACATTTCTCAAAAACGAAAAGAACCTCAAGGCTGAAATTTTATATTTGAGCTAGGTACCCATAGCCAGAGTAAAAGTATGTACTTTTTTGGTTTTTTCGATTTCCTCATAATCGGCTCTAACGATTTTGATTAAAATTTATATAACAATTTTTTTTTAAAATAATTTTTGAAATATACTAATTGTTATCCTCCCCAAGGGAGCCCACCTCTTTCTTGTGCGTTGTTAAATTTTTTGAGATTTCTCATCTTTTTGATTCAATTTGCTGTGCATATTATAGATTAGATAAGTTTTAAGATATGTTAATAATGTGAAAATAGTATGAGAGTTAATTTGAGATTTTAAGAATCGCATAGAGATTTAAAGATTAGATCATTTTATGGGTAAGACTGATTTGAACCCAAAATTGTTTAAACTTCGGATACCAAAATCTGTCGCTTTCATCCTTAGCTTAGATAATCGTATTTTCTGAATAAAAATAGCTGGTAAATTAATAAAATTACCCTTCAAATTTACGCAAATTATACGAGCTAAGGGTGACAATTCTACTTTTTCTAAACCATCTCCCACTAATTCTTTTCATGTTAGATTTGCTTAGTCGAGAAAATTTAAGATTCAGCCCATCCCACCTCTAATATTTACAAAAATGCTTTTTTTAAATATTGTTTCATTCAACGTTCCCTTAGAAATCTCAGTAAAAAATTTAAAAAATTGAAAAGAAAGCAGTTAAATACTTGTATGAAACAATCTGGCCTCCTTTAGTGGCTCTAAATGAGCAATCCCGAAGGATTTTTCTGTATATCTAAAAGGGATCAAGACTCGATCAGGATTTGTTCATCGACTACAAAAAAAAATATTTACTAGGTATATTATTGCTACTTATTACTAGGTTTTTATATTATTGAATATTTAATATCATTTTAAATGAAAATAAATCGTCACATAAGGAAAGTAATTTAATATCACACTTTATTTTTTGAGACATTTTCTTTAGAGTATCCACCAATTTTTTCATTAGTGAGTCTCTGCTCCAAATTTAGCCCGACAATATTTATAAATAAAATAAAATAAAATTGGCAAGTTAATCTACTCTATTATTATTAAATGAGCATTTCTTGTATGTATGTAAATTTTTTCTCAAAAACGGTTCTAACGATTTTGATGAAATTTGGTATATTTGCTATTTCGGGTAGGAGGAATAGAATGCTCTATGTCTTATCTTTGGGAAAATATATTTAGAGGGTCTCTGTTTGGCGGAACTTATTTACTGTGAGGTTTTTGTAAAGATTCTACTTTTTAAATATCTCTCTTAACTTGGCACTTCTAGGCCAATTAAAAAAAAAACCTCAAGGGAAGCTCGATCTCCAGGTACTTACTAATACTTAGAGAGGTACGGGAAGCAAAATGTGTTTTTCCTTAATAATTAATTTGAGACTTTTATTTTTTTTTTAGGGAAAAATAAGAGCAAACTGCCGGGCGATGAGTTAACTTGCACGGCAATTCTGTTCTCCGGGTAAAGCAAGCCGATGTTGCCCTCTAGCAGTTAACCCTTTGGCATCTGACGACGAAGATTCCCGCGTTAACTTCGGATTCTCTTCTCTCTCACGGTATTTAATAAAAATACAATTTTATTCGGATAGTTATCAGTCTAAAAAATATTTCCCAAGTACATAGAAACATTCTCTTATTGTTATGATTAATGGCTATAAAAGAAAAGGCCTTTTTCTATTTTTTTTATATTAATTATTATGAAAATCGGCGACTCCATAATAATTCTGATCCCCGGGTGCACGGCGTCGATGTTGCCTTTCTCACAGCTCCAACCCTTTCTCTCTCTCTCTCTCTTTACTTAATATTCTTTTAACCCTCCTTCTTTTATTAAAATTTAACAAAAAAAAATTTTGCTCTTTTCATATAATTGTATCCTCTTTAACAAGTTATAACTTACATTTTTTCTTGACTACTAAGTATATTAAAATACACGTTGCTAGCTGGAATAATTCTTATAGGTTTTTGTTACCCATTTTCTTTCTCATTGTTATAAAATAACAAAGCGCAAATATCTTTGAGAAATTAAAATATGAGAAAATAGAAAAAATCACAGTTCAAATTTTTCTGTTTGTTCTTTTTGGACTTATCACACGGACTGTGACGATGGATATTTGAATTTCATTAGAAGAATTCTCTAAATGATGGGATTAAAATGCCAAACATGTTAGAGCAGGGAGGTTTCAGGAAGAAATTTGGATCTCTATCTCAAAAATTTTGAGACAATATTAAACAATTAAAATCATAAATTTTTATTTTCATATTTATATTTAACAATTTTTCTCGATTATTTTGAATTTCTCTTACATATATATGTGATATATAATATAGGAAAAGTATTGTCATCTCAAAAAAAAATCGATGTCGAAATTTCAATGGAAATACAGGAATGGAAATTTAGTTTTGAGGTCTACTAAAATGGGTCTCACAAAAGGGTCTGACTGTATGTTTTTTGTCTCTGTGTGTGTGTGTGAACAAGATTTCTCAAAAACGAAAAGCTGCTCGAAGCTTTTGTATAAAATCGGCTAATGAGTACTAGTACTTATGTACTTTTTAGTTTTTTTTATTTTCTCAAAATTCGCTCTAACGATTTTGATTAAAATTCATAAAACAATTATTCATTTGATGATCTTTGAAATGTATTAATCCTGACCCTCCCCCAAAATTGTTTTACTTTACTTTTTTAATTTTTGGAGAATTTTTCTTAAACCATTTGAATTAAATTGCCTGTCCATATAATAAATTAGTTAATTATAAGATGTATTAATCAATTTCCATCTCAAAATAGTGCAGGGCCCTTAATTTAAGATTTTAA
>JAAAKE020111196.1:0-16696 GCA_010014785.2 Anisolabis maritima
ATATATATTTATTTATATAGGGTATTTCAGAATGCAATGTCTAGTGAAAACAAAAGAGATTTAACTGCAAACTTAGCATAAAATGAAAATCATAAAATGATATAATCATTTATGACCATCTTTGGTCAAAAATATGACCATTCATTTTGAGTGAAGATAAATGATAAATATTAACAAGAACATTTGAACAGTGGAAATTAAATTGTCACACCTTGTACATAAAAAAAACTTAATAATCGGAAGATTGAATGAAATCGTCCTGGAAAAAGTTAAATATTTTCAGAGGATTAACCAACCATAAGTATTTAATTTTTTAAAAATTCAATTTCAGAGCTGTCTACAACCAGGACGATTTGGAGGCTCGTTCGCAGATGCATTTAGCATCCACAATGGCAGGTGTTGGTTTCGGGAACGCAGGAGTTCACCTCTGTCATGGGATGGCATACCCCATTGCTGGGAATGTCCGTAGTTTTAAACCGGACGGTTACAGGTTGCTTATAAAATAAAACTTATCGAGAGAAGAGAAAAAAAAATTAAGATGATATTTACCTTATTTTGCAGTGACGACCACGCTATAATTCCTCATGGGCTGTCTGTAGTTATGTCCTCGCCGGCTGTTTTTGAATTCACCTCTGATGCATGTCAAGATCGTCACCTGGAAGCAGCCAGCCTTCTCGGAGCCGATATCACCCAGGCCAAGCGTGACGATGCAGGTGGGTCTTGGTGTCTCCTGATTAAAAAATTGTTTTGTTACCGGTTTGCCAGATCACTGAACCTTAGACTTAATTTGCTTCTAGAAATATCACAATTTGAGTTAATAATTTTAAGAGAACATTGTTCTTTTTGGAAAATAAATAAGGCAATACAAATTAGAAAAGATTCAAATTCTGCAAAAAAATAATTATAAAAATTAAAATAGGAAAATAAAAAAATTCAACAAACTCGAGACGATTGAATTGAAATTTGGAATATAATAAAATGATAGAGGATGGATTAGGCCAAAAATGTTTGATATAAAATAAAGGAACTTGATTTATTTTTATATACAAGTTTTCAATTGTCTAAATGTGAAAAAACATTCTGAATAAATAAATAAGATCTTATCTGGAACTTTAAGTTACTTTATTTTATTTAAAACAATAGCCTGCATCCATTATCTTTCACAACGTAAACATCCAGATATTTTCTTTCGATAGCAGAGAAATTATATATATATATAGAGTATCATAAAAGGCAGTAATTAGTAAAAAAGTAATTAATCAAATTTATCCATTTGATCATTTACCCTTTTACCTCTCCTCTAAGGGTTCGATATTTAACAAAGATTCTGTTCTATATATACTATAAAATAGTTGCATAAAGTAATCAAGTGAGAGTGAGAAGTATAACAATTTTTAATATGGATATGAAATTATATAAATATATATATTAACTTTGATATTGGCACAAAAATTTGCAAGATATGTTTCTAACAAAGAAATTTCTTGACAATTTTAGGCTCTCTTCTTCCTTATCTTCAAATAAAGGCATGTTTGTCAAAAAAATTAAAATACAAATCTAATTTTATGTTGATAAAATAATTTTCCCTCCTAAAAATGTAATTTTATATTTAAAAAATTAATAAGAATGGCAAAGAGAGAATTGATTGAATTTTCAAACAAATTGAAAAAATTAACTTTAGATAATTTAAAAAAAAGGAATTCAATAATAATAATAATTTTATAACAAATTAAATATTTATTTATTATTGGTAAACATCAAAAGTGTATTTGCCAAGGTGAATTCAGATGTATTAAAATCAGTTAAATATCTATAAATATTTATATATAATTATTTATTTATATTTATTGAAATTATCAATCTGATATTTATATTAAAAGAGAATTACTTACTTATATTGGACGAAGACATTTTTTTTCTATTATTTGAAAATAAAATTAATAAAAGAACTTGAATTCACTGATAAGGAAAAAAGGAGGGAAAAACAGAAAAGGCAGAGAGGTGCACAGGAAAGGAGAGGAAATCCCATTTAGGCCTATCTATTAAGAAAGCAAATAAAATAAAGATCTTTTTTTTAATAATTCAATTTTACATTTTAAATTTAAAAATATGAATAATAATTAATAAATACGAAAATGAAATGTAAAAAAATTTATTAATTTTTTAATGCAAAATGCGCTAAGTTTGAAATTGATGAAAATAAAATCTATAATCAAAAGAAAAAAATAATTTTCTTATTCTTATATTAATATCATTGAGAATTAAAACCACTGAACGTCTAAATAGCCTCTAATCTGTGCATATATTCTAAATGAAATTCATAAAAATTCCTATCTTATTCTGACCAATAAATAAATACTCTATATTAATAAATATTCTTGTTAAATTTTTAAAATTGCTCTATGGCGGTTGGAAATATAAAAATAAAATGCTGCTTACATATTCAACATATGTATCGGGAGCTGGAGTGGCCCTTAATTAGTGAGCCCCATCTTAGTTAGTTTACCTATTTATTTTTCCAAGAACAAAAATTGTTATGACATTTTGAATAAGAAAATTTCCTTCCAATTGGAGAACGAACACCCTTAAAAATAATAATATCCAGTCGAGAATAATAAATAAATACATGTAGAAAGATCAAATGGAAACTTTCAGCCAATGTAATTTTCCATTCGGAGATGATTCTTTGTTCACCAGGTAGTTTAATTCCAATGCAAAAGTTATTTATTATTTTCTGTAATGCTCCCAATTTTAAGACATATTCACGTCATTTAGGACAGTTTCGATTAATCACTCTAAAAAGTAAGTGCTTTATCTAAAATTTTCATGATAATCCCTAGATAGTGGAAAAGTTACAAATTCGCTTACAAAATATTCATATAGTTTCTTTTTAATAAAATCTCCACCTTAGGAGAGGTGTATCTACCCCCTTTGACTTAAGATGATGCTATTTGAAGTGGAGATGTTTTGCATAGCAAGGAATGAATGGCGCAGCCAAGATGTTAAAAAGATTGTTGATTTGAAATCGAAATTTTGGCCTCCACTTTAAACAAAAACTCAGAATTTTTTAAGAATAATTAAAGAGAAATTCTGGTTTGGTTAGGATTAAATAGTTGATTATAAATTCATGTTTATATTGTAAAAGAAACAAATATAATATGTGAATGAGAAGCGTTGGTTATTTTCTCTAATTTATTCCTAAAATAATAATAAAAAGACATAAATTTAGAGAAAAAACATGGGGTGTACGCCTCTATATCTCTGAAGAATACCTCATTTATAATAAATGACTTACGAGAAAAACCCATTAAAATACAGTTAATTCCTTTTTTTTTTTTTAGGAAAAATTTTGGGAGATGTTCTTCGAAGTTATATGGATCAAATGAAAATTGAGAATGGATTAACAGCTCTTGGATTCTCGAAAAGCGATATTCCAAATCTAGTCAAAGGAACATTACCACAGGTATAATTTTTAGCCATATTTAAAAAAAATAATGGTATTAATTCTTTTTATTTAATTCCAGGCACGAATTCTAGGGTTGGCTCCTAAACCTCAAACTGAAGAGGATTTATCATCCCTTTTTGAAAATTCTATGAATGTCTATTAAAAAAATTATCAAACTAAAAAAGAGGACGGGAAGACTGGTTTATGGATTGGAATTTTTAAAGGTTTTTTTGTGAATAAAAAAAAATTAAAAATAAAATAACTATATCGTATGTATTTTACATAAATGGACTATCAAGTCTAAAGGCATATATTAATAAAAAATAAAAAGACATTTATATACATTTCTAAAATAGATTACCTAAAAAATATTTAAAAAAAATTCTAACTTAAAAAAGTTATAAATACTGTACATTCTTATAGTTACTATCTACTATTTTATAAAATTATCTATAAAAGATCCCTGGATTAAATAGTTTACAAAATATTTACAAATTGTTAGTTTTTTTTTTTTTTACTAATATCAATTAGGGGGAGAAGGAAAAGATATTTCAAGTTTGAAAATTATTATTATTCATTGACTAGTATAATGGAGGTCAGAAAAGAGGAAGAGAGCTTTTGACGAAATAAAAAAGAAATAGACCTCAATGATACTTAAAGTATTTTTAGGAATGCATAAAAAATTAATATATTACGGGTAAACTCTTATTTAAAATAATGCCCATAAAAATTATTAATTGAAATGAATAACTCTCCCTTCTATAAGATTTTGAAAGATAATGAACGAATTTTATAATATATATATATATATATATTATATTATAAAATTCGTTCATTATACAAAATATACATATATATGTTCTGGAAGGTCTCCGCGGTTGGTTGTAAGTGGAATAATGTTTTTCCGTGTTGGCCAGCGTTGATTGTTGTGATTGTTGAGTTAATCTCAACAATCAACGCGGCCCATCCCGGGAAAACATTATTCCATTTATATATATATATATGTATGTATGTATTATATTAAACCAGTTTTTTTTTCTCCACCTTCTATTCGAGAGGTTTAATATAAATAACTGAAAACAAGTGCAATGTAAATAATGAAAATGCTAGAATATTTTTACATATGTCTATATACATATATTATAATTATTTTTAGGGAAGGAAGAATTCTTAATAGTATATGAATGTTCAAAATTAGATGGGAATTATTTTTTCTTTCTTTGAAATTATCAGATGTTAAAAGTGATAAGAAAAAGATGAGGAGGAAATTGAATAAAAAGACAAATTTCGGGATGAAAATCATTTCCAACATCACCAGAAAGACATTAATCGTGGCCGTGGTCTTATCGAAGGAAGTGACTTCACTTTTGAAATTTCACTTTTTGGCGGTTCATCTTTTTCAAATCACCTTTATTAAGATTCAGCCCAAATATATATATATATATATATACATATCCACGGCTCATTTTAGATAATTGAGACTTAGTATTGTTTTTAATTCCTCCAAAGTCTTATATTTATATACTTTTTGTTTATTGCTATTCATTTTCATTTATATGATATATTACTTTCATTTTTTACTATTCGCGTATTAATCATAATGGCATTATGAAAATTTAAGAAATTCACTTTTTTTGTCTTTTTCGGCATATGAGGCCATTTAAACTCCATCCTTATTTATTTATATTAATTGGTATCCAATATAATTTGAATAAATTTTTATCGCTTTGGAAAGGAAGCAATCTTCTGACCTTTGATACGTGAGGCGTCTCGCCTCTACCTCTGCACCAAGAGACAGGACAAGAAATCCACTTATTAAAATTATTGAGAATCATTTTTGCAAAATATTTTCAAAATATCCAATTGATTAATGTTTTTTTTTTAAAAGGGTAAATATTATAAAGTTACAACTAATGCCATTTTGATAATCAATTGCAATTATAAATAGTAGACATATATATATATTTTAAAAAATCTATTTGTTTTTCAAAGTATATGTAAATGATTATTATTAGTGTTTCAAAAATTTCAAATTTTTAAATTTACCATTAAATGTATTTATTTTACTAAGAAAAATTAAAATATTTTTATGTACATAAAAAAATTTCTTTTAAAATACTTCTTTGGGATGACTAACATTTTTTCTGAATATTAATAAATTATAGGTTGATTATCTGTGGACAGAGTCGGATTTCCAAAAATACCAATTAAGGCATGGCCTAGACCAGGGGGTCTCCAATTGGGGTCGCCAAAAATTTTATCAATTTTGATACTTCTTTAACTTGAGTGATTTCTAAGAAACAAGTGAAACCGAACAACACCAGTTTTCTTTGCATATAAATATTTCAAAAGGCTTAATTTTAAAATTTCCTATGTAATTTTTATCATTTCTTTCGGTTGTGCTGCATTGAATAATAAACATATCAGAAGGGACACTCCCATGTTAAAAACTGGAAACACATTTCAAAAATATTTGCCTGCAATGCTTATGGGGTCTCAAAAAATGTTATGAGGTCCCCACACCAAAAAGTTTAAGAAACCCTGATGTAGGGCGTATATTCAGAAGATATTAAGTGCTTATATGTTTCAAAAATAAATTATTACATATTAAGTTGAATTTGGAGGGAAAGGGGGCGCAGAATTTTATGTTTTGGCCTAGTAAGTAGAAATATATAGGAAAGTCTCTGCCTATAAAGACATTATTGAATTTATTAATTGAAGAGGATGTTTTCCATACATATTGAATCTCTTGAAGGAAAATTCTAAAAATTAATTTTGTCACATAAATAAAAAAATGGGCTTTCATTCATTCATTCTGTCTTTGCTTTTGGGAAGGCATGCCCAAAGATTGAAAAACATTTCAATATCTTTAAGGTCTCAAAAACTAAAAATAAAATTTATTACTATTCAAATTCAATTTAATTTTAAGGAATAAAAAGCGCTATAGTATCATTTTCTATGATTTGTGTTATTTTCCTAATGTTATTTATTTCTTTCTTCTTTTAATAGAAGAAATAGAAGTTTTTCAATTTTGTTTTTGAAAATAAATAATATCATAAATACCTAAGTGTATAAATATATATACAATCCTTTAAAAAATAGGCCGATTCAAGCAGGAATATTTAATACACTATCGAGTAATAATAACATTGGCTTTCAATTGAACACGTTTTCAAGATTTCCATTTACACATTGTTATTTTTTATGTACATAAATAGTAAAATAAATTAAAATCTAAAAAATTATGCTAAGATAAAAAAATGTATGAATAAGATTAGGAATATTCAGAATGTTTCCATATGTTTTTCCATGATGTGTTTAAATTAAATAGGTTCCTATAATTTATTTTTAAGAAATAATAAATAAGATAAAGGGATGGAGAATTTAGTTTTTTTTTAGGCGTTTTTACATTCTGTCCCTAGTTAAGCTCAGGATTAGGCGGCGAGAATACAGGAAAAGTAACAAGTGATATCAATACATGCCCCCCCCCCTCATCCTTCATTAAAATCCCTTTCATTGTCTATTTCATCACATATTTTTTTCTTCGATCTATATCTCCTTTACGCTATAAAATTTGGTATTAATAGTAGTCCGGGAGATAGAAGATTGGATGCCGAGGGAGAAAATAAAATTGGGATTGAATTTAAAATTTTTGCATGCATGGAATTCCCTAAGCTTAAATTATAGGCCCAATGTTTCTGGAATAATGTGTAATTTTTAAAAAGGACATTCACGTTTAAATTTATTATTAAATTTATGAAAAATTAAGAATGTTTTACTCTTAAATCAAAAATATATAAAAGGAAAAAAATGCGAAAACATTTTGAAGAATTCCAATTAGATTTCTATTTTTTTTTTTAAATTTCAGATCCTGTGTATTAAGTATTAAGTCTTTTAAGTAAATATACCGGAATAATGGCGGATCAGACGAGAACAACCCGCGCAGTCCTGTGCTAGTACTGTGGATTGGGCGAGTGTTGTTTGCTGTGGTGGTACGAGGCGACTGAGTTGGCTGTGTTGATGATACTGTGACCCATGGAACGGGGTTCCCTTCCGCCATAGAGGCCAGATTGAGGTGGTGGCTGTTGTGGAGGCTGTTCCTGTTGCTGCCGTTGTGGCGGAGGCGGTTGTTGCGGGTTATTGCTCTTGTAGCTGCTGCCAGCTCCACTTGGGGCGGTACTTGAGCTATAATTGGAACCACCACCACTTGAAGCGTTGCTAGGGAAGTTGGTTTGTGGTTGCTGCTGTTGTTGCTGTTGTTGTTGTTGTTGGTTCTTCATTTGGTTTTGATAATTGTCAGTATTCTGCAAAACAAAGTATTTTATTTTAGGGAGTAAATTTTTTTTTATTACATCATATAAAACTTTATAAATTTATATAAAAATTAAAAAATAAAGATTTCAAGTTTTGAGTGAGATCATTTTATTAAAATCAGAAAGTATTTTTTTATTTTACATGTAATTATAATATACCTGATAGTTCCTTGTGCTTTGATAAGAACCATAAGTGGAGTCAGCAGTGGATGATTCCTGGCGGCGATCTCGTCCCGTCAACATGCCATACATCGAGTCAGGTCGTCCGAATTTCGGCTGATGCGATTGGCTAGAAGATCCGCTAGTGACTGAAGACGGAGGCGGTGGTTGTCCTCCAGGGACAACAGGACCTCCGGTCCCGGTGCTATTGCCAGCATAAACTCCACCACCTTCACCAGCTCGGGGGTTTACTCCACGGACTCCATAAACACTTTCTGAACGCAGGAGACTCTGCTGAGCGTTTTGCGCATTCTGGGCGTTCGGGTTGCTCGTCGAATTGAACCTTTTCAAACAAAAACGAACGAAATTAATTTGAAATCAAATTTGGGGGAGAGATTAAGCAATTTTCATTTGAACTAATTTTCCCTGGTCAGAATTTATTTTAATAGGATAGAAAAATAATTCATCGGTCTAAATCGGATGCTCTCTATCATCTTCTTTAGGCCAATTCTCCTTCCCTCCCAAATTTTACTCTTATTTAAATCCCTTCTGTCTCTACTTACTCCATCCCTTACCCTCTACCGAGTAAGAGGCTCGTTTTAATCGATTAATCAGTTAAGTAATGAATTCAATATTGAAAATATGGCCATTTTATTTGTTTATTTTTTAAGTGAAATTCATTTTCATTTTGTTCTTCCCATTTCATAATGAACACCTCCTACAGGACCGGTACACTAATTTAAAGATGTGACCCTCACCATAGGAAGAAATAAAAAAAAAAGTATAGAAAAAAGCCCATGTATATTTAGTAATTTCATTAAAAATTTCTACTAATTTTAGATCATAAAAATAATAAATCTTTATTGATAAAGCGTCCTTCCAGATTGTTGAATATTTAATAAAAATATGGTGTGACTAAACGCACATCACAATTAAGGTAAGGAAAGATAAGTGATTTCAGTCTCGTTCGTTTTTGAGAAATCTTGTTCAAACACACACACACACACAGGGAGAAAGAGACAAAGACACGAAAACCATTTTTTTTTAAACTCAAAGAATCTCAAAAAGTGTATAGAAGAACCTAATTAAATTCAAAATTTGAGAATACCCTGATATATAATTGAAAAAATAAAATTATCCCTCACTTTTGACTATATATGAAAGCATTGCAATTGCAAAAAAAAAATCGATGTCAAGATTTCAACGGAAATACACGTTTTGAGGTCCCTTGAGGTTAAAAAAATGAGTCTAGTTTTTTATTCGATTAATTTTTAAATTTGGTGTTTTCAAAAAGTTTCCATTTAAAATTTCGAATTTATTTTCAAGGACAAAGGAGCATAAATTAACCATATTGTTAAATGTTTAAAGTGGCTCGCGGTCTGATCCTTAAGCGGTTATTCTTAAATTATGTGAATTTACTTGGTGTCTAAAAAGTCTCTTATTTTTTTGAGTTTACGTATACACCCCTTTTCTACCAGAAATGTCCAGCATGTCTATATTTTCTCTTCACTCTTATTAACGAATGTTTTACCTCATGGGATAGAGACTCTGGGCAGGGACGAGAGGACCAGCTCGTGGTTGAATAGGTTGATGCTGCGTTTTGGTGTAGACACTCTGAGAACGGTTCAAGTTGGCCCGGGTCAATGGAGGCGATTTGGCGTACAACGATTTACTGCCACCGTAGAGAGACTCGACGCGCTCCAATTTACAGGGTGGTGCTGAGTACAGAGAAGCTGAAGTCAGGCTGGGGCAGTACCCGCCAGCACCTGGTGACATCGCATTAACGCCCAAAACCATTCATCTCTGGATCCCACGAGAAATTATATGAGCGTTAATTAACCGAAAAGGTCTTGGCAAAAGAGTTAGATAGTTATATTTATTTAGCACAATACAATGCTCTCTTTTATAGAGTTCAAGATTTTCACACACTCATTCAAATCACAAAATATTAGAGAGGCTCTTTATTCGCCTTGGCTTGAGATTTTATCAAAAAAGGGAGCACAAGGAAATGACAGATGACAAAATGGTTGGATTTTCAAAATTATTAATTAAATTACCCTTAAGAGAAAATTTTTTTATAATTTGAATTCCGTTGCATCAAAACTTAAATATCGTATTCATTCTGGTAAAATTCATCAACTAGAAAGTCAATTTCTTATTATACATATAATATACATAATATAATACATATAAATATTTTTTTCGGCTCCTCCATATTTATTTAAATCATTTGGTATCCATTATAGTTGAAATGTGCCAATGAGCTTTGGATATAAGTGGGTTTTGAATCTTTGATGAGGCAAAATCATTATAATAATATCTAATAAATAATAAAATAGTCTGCCAAGCTTTATCAAAGTGCCTCCCTTCATTTCAAACCATTTTTATAAATAAGATAAAATGGCTAAAGTGTACAAGACCTCAAATGTCTATTCTATCATGGAGTCGTATAATTTGAAAGATATTATCGCTCAATCTAAGATTAATAATGATAGTAAAGTTAACTATGCAAAAAAGAATTGCTCTGGGAGAATTAATTATAATTTGTTTATTCCAGACAAATATTACAGTTCCTTTTTTTTTTTTTTTTTTTTAAATGAAAAAGATTGTAAAGAAGTTAACAATAATAAAAAAGAAAATTTTGAGATGATTGTCGTTGAATTTTTTTTTTTCTCTCTCCGGTATCTTAGACTTTTAAACGAATCATGTATATACTTATTACGATGCAAATTATTCAGATATATTTATTTATACCAATTGGTTTAAATAAATTTTCATCGAACCTACACGCCTTGACTCTTAAAGTTCTCGTTCCAACAAATAAAACAAAGTGAATCCAATGGTTCTGTAGAATTTCTTTATCAATCATCGTGTGAGATGATCGCCCTTCTCTCATCAAACTTTAAAAATTTTTACGTGAACAATCGTAGATGTTGTTAATATTAAATAATTTTATTTAAAGGAACAGGGACGTCCGCTGCGAAATCGGAAAATCGTGGGGGGGGGGGGGGAATTATGCACAAAAATGTTTACTTTATCTTTTTTTTTTTTTCGGCCATTTAGACTCCGTCTTTATTTATTTATATTAATTGGTAGCCAATATAATATAAATAAATTTTTGTCGTTCAGGACGGGAAGCGAACCTTTGGTAAGTGAAGCCAGATCTCTAGGTTTGCACCAAGGCACAGAGCTTTACTTTATCTTTAACGATATATTGACTGAATCTTTACAGTCTATAGAGCGTTGTTTGAGAAAAAAACAAATTCTATCCCCATATTTTTATTTAATTTTCAGGTTCGCCACCTGAGAGGTTAAAGATTTTGACATTGTGATTATTTGATAACCTTTAAAAGCCATGGGATGTGGGTTCGATGAAAATTTATTTAAATCAATTGGATACCAAGTGCCTGGATAATTCGTATCGTAAAATAATAAATAATTGTCTTTTGCCGAAAAGACTAAAACAAAAAATTTTTCAAGTTTTTTATTGCCAATTTATAAATTGGAATGATTACTCACCAACAGGACTATTGGGAGCTGCATTGGCTGCCATGCCCACATTCGCTCGGTATGTATTATAGGTACTTCCAGGTCCTCCATGGAATTTCGATCCTCCTACGCCTGGTTTATCCAAATCGTCATAAGGGTCATCCTCTGAGTGAATACTTGAAGAATCTAAAAATACAAATCAATATAAATATATATATATATTTCAATAAAAAAAGATTAGGTTGTTATATAAAAAGCAAGGTCATATTTAATTATGAGATAGCATCATACAAAAAACTAGAGGGCGAGAGTGAGACAATTTGAAATATTTTAGTTTTGAAGAGGATTTAGATGAAAATTTGATGAGAAATTGATTTCCACATTGAATTTGTGAATGTTTATATAAAACAATACACCGTTTTACTTTAACTGTGGATGAATATAAAAAGTGTTCCTTTTTTTTCTTTTTTTTTTTTTTTTCTAAAGTGTTTGTTGACAGGCTTCAAAGAGAGATAAACGGCATTGCTTAAAATAAACACAGCTGACTGTGACAGCAAGCAGCGAGTGGTTGACACTTGAGGGAGAAAAAAAAAAAAAACAAATGCGGGCAAACGCCTCGTCTTGGGACCCTTGCTTTTTCTTTCCTGCTTTGGGAAGAAAATAAAATCCAAGGTTTTTTGTTTTAAGGCATATGGTATGGTGGAATTGAATGATACGTATGGCACCCGCATATAACATGAATGCCATTAGTTTATACTCCTTGATAAACGAAAATCTGGAACTATATTATTTTACAGATGGAGGAATCTATTAAAAATGGAGTAACGCTGGACGCTGGGCCAATAAAAAATTCTATTATAGATGGTTTATATTTTGTAGCGAGCTTGGGGGAGGGGCAATTTTGGCTTACAGAGTGGAGGAAAAAAGGTTCGAGTGGGATTTAATAGCAATTCCATATAATGAGCTGAGAGAGTAAAGTGGTTTTTCGTAACAAAACGCGGCAAATTGATGGTCCCAAATTCTACCTTTTTCTAAACTTGTATTTTTTTTTTTTTTTTGTTCCCTTTGTTTTAAACATTTCCCTTTTATTATATTATTCATTATTTTTCTGATATTATCACCTTTTGACACATTCCATGATGATGACACATTCAAACTGCTAAACAAGTCACCTTTTTAGATAATTAATTTATTATTTAGAATAATTAAGTAGATTTCGTTAGGGATTTGGAATCTAAAGAACAAAGGAAACGCTTTGATAATAAGAATATAATATAATTATACAATCCTTATAGCCGCCAGAAGGCTATCATTATATTATTTGGATACCTCGCAGGTGTTTCAGGACCAAACAACTATCCATTCTCTTCTAGCAATTACTAATTATCCTTAAAAAGTGGCATATATATATATATATAGTGAAATTTTTTCTGGTTGTTAAAGTTAACTCGACGTTTCGGCTCTCCTTTTGGAGCCATTTTCAAGGTTTGCCTCTGGGATCTAGGATTGGATGGGTGTGGTGGTGTGTGGGTCTTCTGTTTCGGTTGACCGGTTTTAGAGGACCGAGAAAATTTCAATTGACAGACAGTGGAAATCTCCCAGAACATATATATTTATTTCTTCTTAAAATATATATATATATATATATATATATATATATATATATATTAAGAAATAAACAATTCAAATTCTATAGGCTAATTTAATTTTATTTTAGAAAATCTTTTGTTCTTAGATGTAAAGAACATGAGGTATCGAGGGTAGCCAGGAACGGCTGAGCGGCCCAAGGCGCACAAGATTCTTTCTATTGAAATGGCGTATACTATCCCCCTCAAAAGTAATTGGACACCTGTATCTTTTGTTTCATCCTAATGAATAATTAGAAGATTTATATGAAATCCGAAAATAATACGTAAAAGAGATTAAATATGTTGATTTTGAATTTCACATGGATTCCATAATTAACCATTATACATCGGGATTGGAATTTCTAGCCCTATTATAAATAGGGTATAGTGTGATACTGAAGAAGCGATAGTCAAGGAAATTAAATCATTTAATTTAAGAATTCTGAGTTGAAGGTTCAAATACACAATTTATCAGTGAAGGCCTTACTTTCCTGGGTGGGGAAGCCAGAACCCACCCAAATATGAACGCTGGAGTAATCATAAAGTTTCATTTCTGGACATATAAGATTAGGTATTTGGTTTTTTTGCCCTTTTGAGTTTTCCAAAATATGAAAATTCCGAAAAATAAAAAATAAAGTGACATACTCGAAATTTGAGACGTTATAATTTATTCGCCTATTTCAGTTTATTTAATCTGAAAACCGTAGAATAATGTTCATGCACTTGAATTAAAAAAACAAATAAGCCAAAATTCTGAAATGGCGAGGAAAATCCGATGAGTAAAAACAAGATTGATTGAACAATCGCATTTAAAATTTTAAATCTCCAAAACTAGTAAGCTATTATTTTATCAAGTCTTTTAATGAGTCTTTTATTTTTTGGGCATTTAGCCAACCCTCAATAAATTAATAAAAAAATTTTATATTTCCTTTTTTTTTTCAACCTCTACTCTTTTAGTTTGTTAATTATTAAATTTGTAATTTTTTGTTTAATTAATTATATCTGATGCTAATAGATTTATGAGCGGAAATGGGTTTTAATTCAAAATGACCTTCGGAATCAAAGTCTATGATTGGTTTAATAATTTAGCAATTGAAAGAGAGCGAGCGAGTGGGTAGAGATAATAAAAAAAAAAAGGAGAAGAAGAAGAAGAAATAAAGAAAGAGATTTATTAATATTATTAACCTCCGTCAATAGACTCGTTGGCAAGTCGATGATGTCTTCTTGGATTGTAAAGGAATTCATACATGATGCCTGCGAGACCACCGCCTAAAATTGGTCCAAACCAGTAGACCCAGTGATTCTCCCACATGTTGAGAACAAATGCAGGTCCCAAAGCTCGAGCAGGATTCAAACAGGGCATCTGGACAACAGAAAATCCATAATAAGAAACTGTTCAACATACAAATATTCATAAAAAACAACAACAACAACTCAAATTGTCAATTTACTTAAAACTGTCATTCATCAGCAACAAATTAAAATTACCATTCTTGCCAGAGTGAAATTTATTGTTTAGTTTGGTATATGTCTTTCCAATTAAATATACCCTTTAAATAAAGATTCATTGCTTTTTTTTTCATAATAGTAGACTTAACCTTTTTTTATAGAGTTGAGTTCCTGAGTCATCTAGTTTTAAGAGAACGATGGTTCAGTACTATCTCGTTAAAGGGAAAAATTTCAAATAATTTTGTTAATTAAATGGCTTATATATAATAAATAGCGCAGTTATTAAATCTCCTTAGAAATTATCAAATGCATATGGATAGTCCGCTTTCGATGAGCGTTATGGAGCAATTAATCGAAAAATCCATTAGCGTTGGACATTTGGGTGGCCTACCTTCCAGTAACCAAACACGAAGTATCCTCGGCATCTGAGGCCATATAACCATGCAAAAAATCCTGATTAAACAGCTCCAAACAACATTCTAAATCATCGACGCTTTGCTGTTTTTGGTCCAGTGTGCACGGCACCCACTTTGAACACAGCTTTCTCATGGACAAATGTTCATGCAAATTAGTGTATATACTGCCTTATGATATCTTTAAAGTGTCAGCTATCTCACGCAACTTCACTTTACCGACTTCCAAAATGATTTTGTGCACTTTTTTTATGTTTTCTGGAATTATTGTCGAATTCAGAGGGTTCAACATCATTGGTGTTTGTACGGCCACGTTTAAACTCAGCAAACCAACGTTCGACGGGGGCTCTGCTTGAACGGTATTTTTTTCCATCAAAAAACACACGAAATTCCTTCTTTTTTTTTCCATTGTTTTGAAAATAACAAAATTAACGTCACTAAAACCACTGTAACTTGTAAACTAATGGTCGGATTGTCATGAAATTTTGACACATATCGTTTGAAGGTTGGTGCTTTCTAAAAATCATATAGATTTTTTATTAGAGGCGTCATATATGAGTGAGCCTCGGGACTTATTGAGTGATGTGTTAGTCTCGAAACGATACACATTTATTTTTAAATACGATATAAATTATCCAGGCATGTTTATTTAGACAAATTGGTATTGAATTTACCAGGGATCCGAACCCATACCTCTTGACTTTCAAAGTTATCTGACCATGTCAGTAACCATTCGGAAGGATGGCGGACACGAACTAATTTATACATCTGATATTAAGTATGAATAAGCTGAGACGATTACTAATGAACATACGATAAATAATAAAATATATTGAAAGGGCTTTCGAGCACGGCGACATATACCTCAAACCATTTGGTCAGACCCATCTATCGGTATTCCGTCAGGTTATTTTATTTCCTATTTCTAATCCCCTCCTCTATTATATTTATTTCTTAGTAATTTACTAATTCTTTAATATATCTTTTCCCATTTCGCCCCAACTATTCTAATGCAAAGGATGAAGAGAAATATTAATTGAAGAAGGGGAATGCTTTCATGGCCACGCCGTAATGCCATTTTATTACGGTGGCTCAAATTTGTTAATATGATCATAAACAAACATGTGTAAGAATTAAAAAGGTATAACTAATATTCGCTAGTAATAAGACAAGAAAGAACTTTCTTGAATTTATATTTGTCTTTAAAATTTGCTACATGGTGGATGTCATGAAAAAATAAGTTTCAGAAATTAACTAAACCTTTTCTTCATAAAAGGAATTGTGTTTTGGAATTGTTAACTATACATATTTTAGTAGAATAGTTATCATTATATTAATATGTATAAATAAATATGACTATTTTTTAAATTTAGTTTAAATTTATTCATAAATATATGAATCCAAATGTGTATTTAAAAAAATCTGGAATGACGGCCGCATGTCACACAACTTGCTCTTAACTAAGGTAAGGAAAATTATGTTGAGTTGATACAGCAGATTTTTTGCATTGCCCCCCCCCCCCCCCTAGGTAATTGGTTCTCAATTTTATTTAGCGTTTATTTTTAGAGATTTTTCGTTTACGTGTATTAATTAATTATTAAAATTATAAAAAAAAAAATGAATTAAATTAATTGACAATATCTCGTTTATTAATAAGAATTAAAAATATTTATATTTTGTTGCCATGACAACGAGTCTTTCAGAGGATTCGGGGCTTGGGGGGGAACTGGGATATGGGGGGGGGAGACCGGTAATGGGTCAGAGAACCCGAAACCGGCGATAGGGAATGGTGTGTGTCAT
>JAAAKE020111207.1:0-16696 GCA_010014785.2 Anisolabis maritima
TCCCCCCCCCCCCCCCCCCAAATTAAAACAAATATAATACTAATGGTGGCGACCATCACTTGATCATCCCCGATGCGTTAGGAGAGGAATGTTGAGCGCGTGTAAAAAAACGCCGGCGCACACATTCCGGCACCTTGCCGAGGTGATAAGCCACGTGCCACCTCATAGTCGTAGTCTTGAGTGTGTACGAGTGCCACGGGCTAGACGACGCCGAAGACGGGCCACCTGGAGTGGTCCATTGGCCTGTGTTCTTCTCGATGGAGAGAACAACGGGCCGAGTATGACCAACACCGATCACACCGATGATGAACAACCACCAGAATCCCACACTGATATGTGAGTCCCATTTCCTGGTTCTTATGGATGGAGAAAAGAAGAGGGTTTTAAAGAAAAGGGAAATCGTTTTTTTTTTTTTTAATTTAGATTTCTTTTGATGATAAAAGATGAAATGAAGATTGATGGAGATAATTACAATGGAGGATGAACAAAGAATTTCTTATTATTCATTTTAGTCCTGACAATAATGCTGAAGAGGTTAAAATGCATATGTAATTCGTTTTAGTATCTAATTCCAGGCGAAGGTTAACTAGTTAAGTGGAAATTTAAATGAAGATTCATTCCAACACTGAATAAGGCATTAATTATGACCGAATGGGGGACAGAATATAATCAAAAATTCACTGCTGAATTCTTTTTGAGATTAGAAGCAGAGTTTTTTTGGAGAGGGAGTGAAGCAAATTTTTAAATGGAAGAAATCGGAATATATATTATATTTTTATTTTGGATATAAATTAAAACTATTTATATTATATTTATATGGTGAATTTTTTTAAACTATTAAGCTTATTTTCATACAAGGACCTTGTTAATGATAGTTTTTATATTTTTCTATATCACATGTGAGCGCAAAAATGTATACTATAAGTACAAATTCTCTTGAGAAATTGCAATATGAAAATTTAATTAAAGCTTAATAGGTAGATATAGATGGTATATAATATTTTTTATTTTTTGAAACTTCAGACTGATTTTTCGCTTTTTCGCTCATTTTTTTATTTCATCAGAATATTTTGTTTTTACTGGTTTTACAAATTATTTTATCTTTTTCTTTAAATTTTTGACTCCTCTTGTAAGTTTCTTTAGTTTCGGGGGAGAATTTGCCACTGAATGTCCCTTGCAACTCTTTTTGAAAATTGTTACATAAAAAAATAATTTTTAATCAATATTCTTCTTTATAGATTTTAATTTAGATAACTTACAAAGAGCTAAGAAATATTAATTTGAAAATTTATAATTCTATTGTATTTATTCACGTACCACATATTTAAAGCAGACCTCAATCAATTATTTACCCGGGTTTCGAATATGAATATGAAGACATATGTTACTCCAAATCCAGATGTCCGTCCTCTGGCGGTGGTAATTAATCAACATCGTGACTTTTTTATTTATTATCTTTAATGGCTGAATTTTCATTTCTAGTTAATTAACCTAATCTCACCCAGACCGTCCGCAAAATACCCTAAATAACAAAGTAATTTGAGGTCAAATTCTTCTAAAAAAACTCAAAGGACAAAAATCTCAGTTTTCCGTAAATTGTAAAAATCGACCAAATGAAAAGAGAAATAATACAATCAATCTTTGATTAACAAAAATATCTTGATTTATTTTCTCTTATAAGATAAAAAAGTGAACTATCATCCTTTTGACGTGAATGATCAAAACGTCAACCAAGAACAAATATTCAACTGAAATTGAATTCGCTCTATTCATATTTTAATCTAACTTAATTATCTATCATTTATCCTACTACTTTAGAAAAAGTTTCAATTTATGAAGAGTATTATTGCACGACAAATTTTAAATAATTGTGTTGAAAATGTTAATCCTTTATTTTGATTTAATTTAATATATATTTTTTCCATTGATTAATATATACTCTATGTAATAAGCAATCATATTTTGTAAAGATTTTATTTAGATTACATATATATACGTATATATCAAGAAAAGGAAATCCGACATTTACATTAGATATATAAAGTAAAACAAAAGAAAAATCTTGTTAAAAATTTTCCCAAATATCATCAACTTTATTCTCAATTCAAAATCATATAAATAGAATAAATAGAACCGAGAAAAATTCGGGAATATTCTATCCCATTCATATTCTATATATATATCCCAAATATATACATCTCCTTTATTCTCAATTCAAAATTATATAAATAGAACAGAGAAAAATTCCGGAATTCAGTTCAGTTTTGAATTGAGAATAAAGGTGATATAATTGGGAAAATGTTTTAACAAGATTTTTTCGTTTATTTTGTTTTATATATCTTGTATATGTAAAAGTCAGATTTCGTTTTCTTGATTCTGAATCTGTTTTTAAAGAAATATTTCAAATATTCTCCTTGCCTCTCTCTCTCTCCCTCTCGTTTAGATTGACTTATATAAGTGATTTATGATTATACGTTAAAATAGTCTTTTCATTCAGCGTAGTTAAAAAAACAGATTAATTCGACTAAAATAGAGTTTGTTCTTGAAATACATAAAAAAATGTGGTGAAAATAAATATACAATACCTAAACTACTTCTTTCTAACTACACACAAGAAAGGTACCAGAGAATACCTAAACCTATTTTTTTTATAAAGAAATTTAAAGAACAAAATATATTTTTAGAGACCATTCTATGAACTTTTGGGTAAGCAAGGTTCTACTCCTGAGGTGAGAGTAATTTTTCTATGATTCAAAATTAATTTTAAAAATTTTAGGACCAATTTTTTTTTTTCTATTGGCTAAAAATCATATATTGGAAGATGATTATGAAATTATATATCTTCGATATAATAGAGAGGAAATCATTTAAGATTCCTTCATAAAAAATTATATATACTGTATTAAGTAGAATTCAAATTTGAAATTATATGAATAAAATTTTAATAGGTAAAGAAACAGCGAGTATATATAGGTGAGTAGGTCAATTAGACGATCCACTTTTGAAAATAAAAATTCATTCATCTATTAACATAAACTAATAGTTCAAAGTAATTAGGTCAATAAAAGTTTAGTTTAGGTGTGTTTTATTAGTACTATTATTTGTTAGAGCATTAGATTAGAAAATTCCTACTATGCAATTGACGAAATTGGTTTATTACTTTTATCTACTCTCTTTCTTTCTTTTCTAATCTCAAAATTACTAAGGTATAATATTTTAAAAATCCATTGTATAATAATTTCTTCATAATAGGAATAAGATTTCAGAAAAAGTGAATGAAATAAATTTTTTATCATGAAAAAAAGTTTAGTGATGGTCAAATATTATTTTATATGAAATAGAACTATTTAGAAGTTCTTAAAGTTTCAGAAAGCTCCACAAGATTTGAATTGTAATGAATTGTTTTGGAATAATAATTAATTTTCTTTAAGTTCGTAAAGCTTTCTTTGTGTGTTTATTAAGAAATTTAGTTTAAACAAGATCACATAAATGAATAAAACTCTTAAATAAAATGGGAGAAAAATAATATTGTTTATGCATACACTAGAAGCCGTGAGTTCGGTTTCCCCCTCCTTTCTCATGTACATTAAAAAAATTTCTTTTGAAAAAAGGTGATGGGACTAAGTCCAAATATCATTTAAGATAAGAGTGCGAGATGGCTTCTGGACTTGAACCCGGGACCATCCACTTTCGCGGCGGATATGCTGCCGTTATACCAAGACACCCCAGGTGAAAAAAATTTATTCATATATTTTCTAATTAAAAAAAATTTTTTTTTAATAATTAAAAGAGCTTATTTTCTGTGTAATAAAATATTATTAATGATGGATCCAAAAATGAATCAAAACTTTATTTGGAAATTTTTCTCCCAATAAAATTTCATGTGACTATTATATTTTTTTCCTTTTTATTGGGAAATAGTTCGAGGATCCTAATCTAATATCTTTTAAGATTCGTGAGTTTCAAGAAATTTCGAAGAATCTCTTATGAATTCATTAAAATAATTTTTCCGTTTCTAAATTTTTTCAGATATGATATTACTTTAGTTTTTGCTTTTTCTTTTTCTATTTTATTTTTATCGTTCATTTTTTTTTTAATTCAATTTTATTTTTATTTACTCCATAATAAATCTATTTTTCAAATAACAATATAATGAGCATCCAATTAATTCCTAATTAGATTTTCAAATTTTTTTTCTTTTTAAATAAAAAGCAATTAATGAATTCGTTGAATGTGTTGCCTATCCTAAAGGAAACGTGCGCCCTTGTGACCTATTTTTTGACCTTGGCGCAGGTCAAGCCTAGTTTAAACTTCCCCCTTCCTTCACTTTTACACAATGTAAACTTTAAATTATCTCTTTATTAAATTTTCAGACCTAGGATGAAGTAATCATATAAAAATTCGATTTTCTCTGTCCAAACATTGAAAATCTATCAAAAATGAGTTAAAATTTTTTATATTGTTTTTATATTTTTTTTATTCAATTTCAAAATAATCAAATAACCTTCGTTCTCTCGGGTAACGGTTATATGGTTTGACCATGAATCTTGAGGTTTAGGCCATTTTGAACAAAAAATTTATTCCCATTTATAGAGATGGGTGTTTTATCAACTCTGTGATTAAAAATTATTATTTTTTAGAGCTACTTTAATATGATGTTGTTAAAAGGAGATTATAAAAATAAACGTAAACAAAATGCTAATTAATGTATTGATTTTTCTTAAATTTTTTTACATTTACACAAAAGATGTAATTATAATATAATCCAAACTTGTTAAGGAATAGACAATGGAGCCTCTTAAATAACAAAATGTTTTCTAAAAGAAACAAGCCTTTTTTCGTTTCGAGTATAAGAAAATAGAAATATGATGACAAAGAGTGATAATGCAGGGAAATTCGTGCAGGAAACACTTCTAAAAAATTATTGTATAATAGAGCAGGTCTATATGGGGTGTTTGAAATCATTTTTAAATTCAATCAATCCAATCCAGAAAAAGGCTAAATCTCAAAGTGAATGAAAAAACAAATAATAATAATGAGGCCTTGCAAAACGAAAAAAAATTTAGACAGGAGAAGTGGGGAGAGCGTTACAAATCTAATATTCGGGGCATACATTAAATTATTTTTTTTTGTCTTCTTAATCTTTTAAATTTTTTGTACTAAGTAAATTTTTTAACTTGAAATTTTTTCTAGTTAAAAAAGCCCTCCTTAAAGAAGAAACTGAATGATTCCCTTTTTAGAAAAAGGTGTTTTATCAGAAAAATTTTAAATCAGGTTTTTGAGATTATTAAAAATACCTATGAAATAGTTTGTAGTATATTATTAATTTTTTTACTCCTGAAATGAATATATCTGCAAAAAAGAACAAATTTTCTGGGGAGCCTGCTCTTTCGGTATATTTAAATATATTTAATTTATTTTATCACAGTAATCTTAGTTATGAATTTCTTTTTCTAGAGAGACACTAATAGCCTATTATTTCTTTTAATAATAAATATTAAGTAGATTTGAAATATATTCATTTCACATTTTTAGTTAAGTCAGATAATGTGGAGAAAAAAAATGACATTTGATTTCAATTAGCTATCCGAGAATAAACATTTCAACTTATGTGCTTTTTTTTAATCTCTAAAATTCACTTAAATAATTATAAAGTTTGGACAATTTGCTTGCCTTGGAAACAAAGGCGGAGCTGTTAAACAAAGTCCCACTCATTTTCTTGAATATTCCGAAGTTAGAGAAGAATAAATTTACTTACCTGGAACAAAGAGTATTAAACAAATTATTTACTGCAGACTTCTAAAATGAATATGAAGAAATTCAAATGTTTTATAAAAAGATTGATGAAAAGAAATTAGTAGAAATTAATTCACGGCCCTAATTTTATTCGATGACAGTATTTATTTAAATTCATATATCTTTCCCGCCGTAGAGATGTTTTAAAACGCCATCCTTCAGCTTATATATAACATCGAAAACGGTAGTAAAAGCAATGTCATTCGAAAAGGAGCACCTGAGGCAATTCTTTATGCATTCCAATGAAAAAAGTACCCTGAGGCTAAAGAAGTGATTTGGTCTCAGATAAAAATGCTGTGTCCTCTAGTACATGTAAAAAGTGATTTCAAAACTTTCGGGATGGAAATTTTTATTTTTCCTTTTTTCTTTTTTCCAAAGTGGAATTAGAAGGTTACTTGAAAGGTGGCACAAATGGATAGAAAGTGAGGGAGATTAGTATGAAGTTTACGTGATTACTCATTTTTTTTTATAACAAACAACAAAGTTTCCTTAAAAAGATCGAGAACAAATTTATACACCTAATATTTAATTATTATCTTATTAAGTATAAGAGAAAAAAAACCTATAGAGAAAATCAAATGCAAAACTTTCTACTAAAAATTTAGATAATATATTATAATACCATTTTTTTGACTTGTGTCATTTGAGAAAAATTTGACAGTGCCAATTTTTAATTAATAAATATACACATCTATTAAAAGTTTTCTTCTCCAAAATTGTATGAAATCCATGATTAGAGATTTGAGAGATGTTTGTTTCTGCAAAATTTCATTAGGTGTTGTCTTATATAAAATATAACTTAAAAATACAAAATAAAAGATTTATTATAAGTGTCCCCTCTTTTTTTATTTAACTGGATATATATATATGTTAAAAGAAATTGGTATCTCTTGTTTTTTAAAGGACAAATAGGGAAGGTACATGGAAACCAAAATCTTCAAATATATTATTGGGAGAGGGCAGGTTCAGCCAAAATAAAAGCCTTTATTTGCTTGTCGATCTCGTAGACGTTTTGAGACAAATTTATTATCTCAGTTCAAAAAAATCGATTGTTAACATAAAGTTAGTCTTTATATACAGATGTATATTACTATTACAATGAATATTCTCACAGTGGTAGTAAGAGAGAGAGAGAGTATCACTGGCTGAACCTGCCCTTTCCTAAGAATAACTTTCACACAGCCACCAATTCAAAATATTCAAATTTCTTAATCTTTAAACTTTATGAAATTTACTATTTTTGTATTTTATGTACCTCTTCTAATTGTCGATTAAGAGATCACAAAAGGTAATGATTTCTTCTGAGATGGATAGTTTATTAATAAATTGGCTATTTTACCCAAGTTTCAAGTTCGAAATTTTGGTTATCTCGTTCTTTAAATATCTACAATTGTCAAAAAATAATAATAATAATTTATAAAATTCGATACACCTACCTTGGTCTCTTATTATTATTAATTTAATAATGATTCTAAATAAAGTAAAAGGTATAACTTTTTATTTCAACAATAGGAATGAAATGAAAAGAAAAATTCTCTCACTAGTGAACTCTCACTCTCTCTCTCTCTTTAACTTGTTTTTTTTTTTTTTGAGATGAAACAAATATAAAAATAATTCTGAATTTTAAATTAATCACAAAAAATTTATATTAGTTTAATAATAATCTCTTCTGTTATTTTATATGAATTTAAATTCTATTTATAACCTGCGATGAATTTTTTACTTTTTTAAAATAATATCTATGGTCCGGTTCTAATTTCTCTATCATTTTCTATTCTTTTGAGGAAATTCTGAATTTCATGTAATTTCAATGCAATGGGGATTTTCTCTTCTTTATTTGATTTTATATATTCACAAAAAATTTCAAAACAAACATATCTTTGAAAAGAAAAATGAATCAAATTGACGATACAGTTATTTTATTCTAATTCACCATTTATTATTATTATTATTGTTTTACTATAAATATTCGTGAAAATGTAATTCTTGTAAAGAAATCTGATAAAATCTCGATCTCATGAAAACAAAAAAGGCGTATTTATAAATCGAGTATCAGTTTACTTGGCAATGTTAAATTTAGCAGCCTGGAATATATCTCCTGATTGTTCTATTCTTTATATCTAAGCGTTTGTGTGGGTTTGTGTTTTAAAAAGAACAAAAAGAAATAAAAAAGTTAAAAGTCAAACTTTATTGTTGAGAAATTAATATTTCTTCTGGGAAAGCGAAAAGGCAACGAGAAAATGTCTATATATATATTTATTGATTTTCTAGACTAGGTGAAAAATTATTGAAATTAAGAAAAAAATCCTCCAAGATTTATTTAATTGTTTCTAAAACTCAATTTCTAACTATTATAGATTCTACTTAATTAAAGACAATGTTGAGAAGTCGATATACAGGGTAGGTTAAAACCGTGGACCTAATGAATGAGTTCAAGGTTAATAAGGCTCACGTCCAGTTTAGTTGAACAAATTATCCAACCTTATCAATGAAGCCTTCTTCTGGAAGAGGAACCTACCTTTTAAAGTAGTAAACTATTTAGTATTAATGTTTTAATGACTAAGATGAATAAGTTTAAGATATAAACATTGTTTAGACTCTGATGCCATAGGAAAAGGCAATAAATGCAAATGATAAAATGCACACTGTATAAACGAAAGTTTTTTTTGCATATATATTTTCCCCTGACCAACGTATCTATTTACATATAAACAATAATTTAAGCTTTAGACTTTGCTTTTATTCATTAAAACATGAGCCACTCTAATTATTTATTCTGAATAATATTTTTGTCGAAAGCCATATAGAAATTAATTAAATTATTAATAAAGACGATAATTATTGCCCAGTCATATTTATTTAAATTAACAGGTTTCCAATCTAATTTAAATAAATACCTATTATCGATCTGATTAGGGAACCGAACCTGAAATAGTAATGTAATTATATAATAATGTAAAAGGTAAGTAATTGTATCATTGTGAATTATAATCATTATCTTCTCATATTATTTGGGTATTTTTATCCAAATAATTTAAGTAAATTCAAATTTATTTTTTAAGAAATTGAATTAAAACTCCTAGTTGTCAGGCAACCGAATTATCCAAGCTTTTTTTTATGGCTTATGCACTACTGTTGAAAGACAAAATAGTAAATTTAACACTGTAGGCGTAAAAAATACACGAGTTTTTCTTACTATCCTTTTATTTCAAAGGATAAATAAAGGGACCATAATATTTAAACCTAAATTATTAGTATAAATATGCTACATTAAGCACTTGTACATATACAATGGTTGTAAGTTTAAAATTTGCATACTTTTCAAAATTTTTTAAAGCTAAAACTAAAAATAGCCTGTTCATCTCATTTGCTACTATAATGCTCTCATTTCGAGTCATGTGGGCGTTTAAAGTTTTTAAGTTTTGACAATGACGATCAATCATCATCCTCAGTCAGCTCTTTCCTACTCTTTCTCTTTAAGTAAAAGCTAAACTTATCAATCAAGCTATCGTTTTAAATTTATCACCAAGCTATAAATATATGTATATACATATTACGAAGGGCAGGAAGGCTTTTAGTCTTTTGATATGGCTATGAAAGGAAAAAATTTCGAACACAAATTTGCATGCGTGAATATGTTCCACGTCCGTTGTGTTAAATGTGTCTAATAATAATAACCATACATAAAACAAGACATTACATTAAAGGACAAAATACGTTTAACAATTATTTCATTTTATAAGATTACTTAAGTCGATATGATCATTGTGTTGTGGTTTAGAAAGAGTGAGGTTGTAATTATAAGTGAAATGATCAAATAACAAAATAGAAAGCAATCAATTCTTTCCATTTAATTAATCCCTTTGTCCTAATATCCTTCTCTGAATTCGCCTTCAAATTTGGTAACTATAAAAAAGATCAAACAAATTAAAAATTCTGGCATTTAGCAAAATTATTTTGCTATTTTTGTTCAAGGCACTACTAATAAATGAATAAATGTAATCAAAGGTAGCAAAAAAAGGTCTATTTTCAGAAAAAATAAACCATTTTTATTTAAAAAGGAGATGTCAGCAATAAAAGAGAAAATTATTTTTAATTTTCTCCTTCAGTTCCTTCAAATGAGAATATATATTACATTTGTGATAGAAAAATTCTTTAAAAATTAGACTAATACATAGAGGAAGATTAGTTTTCCCAAATAACCATTAGAGAAGAAGGATATAAAACTAGAAAGAAAAAGGAGTAATAATTGGCGAGCAAAGAGGAAAATAACATTTCCTCTCTAAATTGCTCTCTTATGAGAACCGCTGTGTCAGTAAAAACTTTTGGGAAGCCAATTTAGAAACGCTCAATTGATTGTCTAACTACAGGATAGACTGATGATTTCAAGAAGTTTGTTTGAATAAATATTCGAAAGTTTTTCAAAGTGGAACGTAATAGAGATGCTTTCCTCTTCCTGAATAAATTTAACCAAAGGTGGGAGGCTTAATTTATATTTATGCCCTTTGTTACAAAAGCATTAACAATAGCATGATGTTCTGTACATGTAGATATTTATTATAGGCCTATAAAAAATATACTTGATTAATTTTTGCACATTATTAATATATTCTGACAAGTATTGACTAAAAGAATTTTTTTAAAGGAAGAGGAAATAGCTCATCTTTCCTCAAAACTTTTCTAAAGTCAGGGAAGAGAATTATTTCAAATTGAAGATAAACAAGATAAAATGACATCAGTAAACGGGCATTTCCTGTTTAGGGATTTATAACAAAAGATGATCAAATTGAGGGATTTTAGATAGAAGTTTATTATTAATATATTAATTGAGATAATGATCATTTATGTGGCCGCAATTTCCACAATGTTTTTACTTTCTCTTACCTATTTATGTAATATATAGTGAGAAAGTATTGTGATGGCAAAAAAATTAGATGTCAAGATTTAAATGGAAATATGTTTTTGTGGTCCCCTGAGTCTAAAAAAGGGCCTTACAAAAAGGCTTGCCTATGTGTCTGTGAACAAGATTTCTCAAAAAACGAAAAAAACATTCGAGGCTGAAATTTTATATTTAAGCTAGGTAACTTCGTCGCTTGGACCTAGAAGCTATTGAATAAAATCAGCCAACAACACGAAATAACAAATACTAGTTAGTACTTTACTGTTTTACTTTTTTAGTTTTTTTTTTCGATTTTCTCAAAAATTTTGATTAAAATTTATAATAGAATTATTTATTAGATGATCATTAAAATGTATTAACCAATATCTCCTCTGAATTGTTTGGGTCCTAGTTTATTTTTAGATTTTTAGATTGAATTTTGGGAAAATCGAAAAAACTAAAAAAGTACATCAGTAAAGTACTAGTACCCGCTGGCTAATTTCATTGAGAAGGTTTGAGGTGTAGGCGACGAGGCTAGTTTAATATAAAATTTCAACCTTAAATGTTTTTTCGTTTTTGAGAAATTTTATTCACACACACTCATAGAGACATAACATTTTGCGAAACCCATTTTTTTTAGACTCAAACATGCATTTCCGTTGAATTATCGACATAGATTTGTTTGCATTCGCAATACTTTTCATATATTATATTTCTCAGAAATATCTTACATATATATTCGAAAGAGTAAGTAAAAATGAATATTATTTCCAGATGGGAAAATAGAATGAAAGGCCCGCTAATTTTTAGGTTTCACGGAAAGTAAACAAATTTAATTAAATTAATTTCAAAGTTTTTCAAATTTCATTCTATAAATATCTTCTCTCCGTTTTCAATTTAATCACTTAACTGAATTTCCTGTTTTATTTCTTTCAAATCATTATTTTTATTGGCAAAACTTAGTGGATAAATATTTTTTTTTTTTACTTTTATGCGATCAACAAAAAAATAAAGGATAATTTTAACTTTTTCTTATTCTGATTATTTCATGGAATTAGCGTGGTTTTATATATATATATAGTACAATTTTTAATTTTCCACTTAATTGACTTAAACTTTAGCTATTTATTATTATTAATAATTGCATCTGAAGGACTCATGGATTAAAACATATATGATGGTAATTAATTAAAGATGACACATAACCTTTAACGATTAATAAAAAAAATGGTTATAATTATAACTATTTTAAACAAATATACGTTTTTGAATCTATAACTATATTTTATTAATAATTAATTGACCTGTTACTATAATATGAACGATTTAATGATCTTATCTTGTCTTTATTATTATTACCTCTTCATAAATTATAACGGGTAAATAGGTAAAAAAAGGAATTATGTGTAATTTAACTTTTGGGTATGTTCGGAAAATGATTTTTAAATAGTTTAATGTCTTTTAATTATATAGTTGAGGAAGGGGGAGGGGCGTTATTAGAATTTTACAATATTTTAAGAAATGAGTTTATTTCGACGATTTTTACATTTATTTTTTAAATATAATTTCCATATCTAATTTTTTTGGCTTTAGGGAAAGAATCCGGATCTCTTGACTCCTTCTCTCCTTTGAGTATGTCACTGGACAAAACTTCCATTTATTTCATTAACTCATAAATAATCACCCTATTCAAAATGGAGAAGCAAAATGTAATCAATTATGCTTTTGGAGAAGAAAACGCCTTGTTTTTATCAAAATAAATTTTAGTTGATATTACAAGTCTTTAATTAGAAAATATCATTTAATTATACATTAAATAAAAAAATCAAATGGTCTAAAAAACAAGCAAGCACTTGAATGTTATTTTTTGCCCTAGTTTTCAAGTGAGGGGTGGAGAGTCAGATAATATTTAACCTTGGAGAAAAATAGTCCGCCATCTGACATGTTGAAATTTAACTTAAATATGATCCTATTCAACAGGTTTATTTTTTATGGACTCAATAGAATTAAAATAAAAAAAATGAATTCTTATTTTCTGATTCTTATTCTATAAAAATATATAGACTTTTTTTTGATAGATTTGTCAATTGGTTGTTAAAGAAAAATAGGATTAAAGATTTGCAGTTGAGAAGAGTAACATTTTTATTAGTTTTATTAGAGGCAAATCAGATACAGATGTCAAAAGCGTTAATAGATTAGAATTTGAATATCCTTTGAATTTTTTATCCCTAACTTTTTCAGAAATATAAATAAAGCAGCCCAATAAATATATTTCTTAGTTTTCAGGAAAATAATTATGAAATATTTTTATTTATTTATCATTGAAGCTTTAGGATGAAATTCGCATGATTTAAATGTTTTTATCAGAAGTTTCATTTTTAGGAAATTTCTTTCTTTACTTTACATTTCAATAAGGATTTCTTTATGTTAAATGTAATTAAAATATTTCAATAAAATTATAAAGAGGTGGATAGAAGTTTTTTTTTTCTAAAATAACATTTTTATTTTACCAACAAACATATGTTTAATCTTACTATTTTCCAGATATGTTTTCATATAAAATTCTAAGAATATCAGCAAGCTGTGTTGGTCAAGTCTTTTTTCAGGCAAAGCCTCTTGTAAGATTTTTTTGAAAAATATTAAAGATTACTAAATGAAAGAAACTCTCTTTTATCTCGTCTTGTTTTTCATTTCAATTTAGAGTTTCTTACGGTAAAAAGAGTCCATTTGATGAAAGAAGAAAACTAAGAGGTTTAATTTATATTTATTCTTCTTTTATTTCGAATTTAATTAACTCTTTCGACAATAGCAAACCCAGCGAACCTTATAAGAGAGAAAATAAAATAATTCTAAATATTTACTGTCGATTATAAAACATGTTGATTCAAATTTTTTTTTTTTAACAACATAAGTTCATTCTCGTGTATTATAATATAATATAATAATAATTCAAAAAAAAAAAGGCTTCAAAATTAAATTGTATTTTAAAAAATCTTTACTTTTTTATTTGATTAAAGGTATATCAATAAAAAAATTTAATTTTGTAAAATATTCAACTTTAAATGAAATTATTAATAACTTATCATGATTAAAAAACGCAAACTTCTTAAACAAAAAAATTAAATTTCATAAAAAAAGTTAAATAGGAGATATAACTTTGCTCTTTTTTTTTTGACGTAAAAATTTATAATTTTGTGTTTTAAACTTTTGGGTCTATTCATAACCATTTATTACTTTTGGTTCTGTGAATGATTAGTAAATTTTACTTTAAAAAAATTCACATTTTATCTTATTAACATCAAAATTGTATCTAAATTCATCTTCGAATATTTGATATAATGACATTTATAACAAGTCAACAGTCAAAATTTCATCTTTTTTCACATTTATATTCACTCTATTTTCACCTCGATCTTTAGAGATATAAATTGTGATTTTTCTAAAGCTCTAACGGAAATATTTTCGGAAAAAATGTGTGAGAGGTATTTTAAAAATTCCATTCAATATTAAATTTATTCTTTCGTTCTTTTGACAATTTCTTCCCACACTTTACACTTGGAATGGCCAAAAAAAGAAAATACAAGAATTATTATATCGATAACTTCAGTTTTCTAATTATTTTTTATCAATATAATCGTCTTTTTGAAAATATGTTAACAATACATTTTTTTAATACTTACATATATTATAAAAAATTTTATTTAGAAAAGAGAGGAAATCAGATTTGTATAACATTATTTGCTGAGAAAAAAATATACTATCTCTTTGTATAATTTAGTGGTAACTAAAAATTCAACATCATTAAATTTAAATGGCTAACTTGATTCTAATCTAATATTCTGTCGATCGATATTGAAAAATAGATAAAATATTAAAAATGTTTATTTTTCTCTTTTCGATGGCCATTAGATATATACAATAAATATACATTATAATAATACGTTAACTGTTATCTTTCTATATTTATTTAAATTAATTGGTATATGGCCAATATTATTTAAATAAATTTTTTCGCTTAGTATGGGAAGCAAATCACTGGTTCTTAGATAATGAAGAAAGAGCTTTATCTCTGCTCTAAGACATAGGGGTGCCTCGATATTAAACTTTGCTTCATGATTCAAACCATGTAATCTATTTTATCATTTTTTTTTAAATTTTAAAATGACTGCCTTCTTATGGATTAAAGCAGTTCTGGGAAATGTTTTTAAACAAATTAATAATTTAAAAACAGTGTGGAATCAAACTTTCAGTAAACACTAAACTTTTCCTTCAATTATTATTTCATATCATAAAAGGGTAAATAAAAAATAAATTGAACAATATTTCATATAAAAATAGAGCAAAAAAGGCCCGAGCAAAAAAGGCAAAAAAAAAAGAAAATTTGACTGAGCAAAAAAATTTTTTGAGGGCTAACAAACAAAATTCGTTTACATTGTCTTTAATATTATTTAATATTATATTCTCGTTTAGAGAAAAAATAGAAGTATAATTTTAATCCTTTGTCTTTAAATATTTAAAAGCGCATTTCACTTGCTTGCTTAGCTTAGTTTTTCATTTTTGATTCTCTTTTACCATCACAGATTACGAAAAAAGATTTAAATTGTTAAAAATTTATGAGTTGGCAGACCAGGAGTTTGTTTCTCGAGGACTTCCATCCTAGGAACATGAAATTAGATTTTCTCTCTTGTGGTCAAATACTTCATTCGAATCAATTTAAACTTAAAACAATGAAAACAAGCTTTAAGTTGGAGAATTATTTTAATATAAATAGACAAAATAAAAATATAATATGATATAGCTTCCCTTGTGGGATGGAAATAAATATCTATATTTAGTTTTAATTCCAATACACTATGTATCTAAAATCTCTTATTTTTTTACAATTTTTTATTTTATGGAGGCTATAAAACGATGATGCAGAAAATTCAATTATTATTTTAAAATCTTCTATTATCTCTTCTTTTTTAAAAATATATTTTGACAAAAGTAATTGTATAAAAACAGATAGAGTACTTACCAAAAGAATCAAGATTTGTCAAATGAAACATATAAATTTCATCCCATTTTGTCTTTACCACTGGAAGCCTTTATATTTTGAACAAACACATCTGGGGCCCACAGATATAGTCATCTTGTCAAGAGGAGGGTGCAAATATCGATCCCAGGCTAAGAGAGCATGAGTATACTGGCAAAAAAAATGCTCAGGAGATATTTGTATATGGGTCATTCTGGAGGAAAACTAGCTATGGTCAGCCAGATGGATAATGTTTGTTGACACAATGGGAAAAAAATATCAAACAAAGAGGAAATAGGTTGAATCTATGTCGGCAAGTAACAAATTAATTTGATCATCTTTTAAGGAAATCCCTTCTGGGTCTATTATAAAATAATAATTTCCTAATAAGATCAATTAGTGAGAAAAAAGTAGAAAAAAAAAAGACCCCGTACTATGTGAATTTTGAGATTAGAGAGGATAAGAAAACATTTAAAGCCAATAAAGTCAAGAGTTGGGGTCAGGATATTAACCGAAAAAATTTATTTAAACCAATTGTATGTATGTCAAGAGGTATAAATAAATATGTTTAGATAACATTAATCAAAATTATTTGAATTGTTAAAAATTTTAATAAAAAAATAAATAAATAAATAAATAAATACTTTAAAAAATAACATATACATGGGCTTAGAGAAAATTCGGTTGAACAAATTTTTATGAAATGCTTCCCAATTTTAACCAACTTTTGGTGCAGAAATATCAGTCATCTTATCTTTCTTTGTTATGTTTTTAATAGTTAGCAGTCCGGTCACAAAGTAAATATATTTCGCATTCATTTCTAATTAATTCGTAGAAAAAATATTCATAATTTTTAAAATCATTATTAAAACTTAATATAATATTTAATTAAAATATTAAAAAGCTTTTTATATTTATGAAATACCTCGATATGAAAATTAATGAGGATAAGATAGGCCTTAAAAGGATCAATCTATCTGGATAATCCTATTTAGGTCATTATGTAT
>JAAAKE020111229.1:0-16694 GCA_010014785.2 Anisolabis maritima
AATAATGATGATTTTAAAAATCAGCTGGCTGATTATGAAAATCATGTACCCGCCCCCCTCACCCCTTCCTCCCTCAACTAGTTTAAGTTTTTCGAATTCTTCAATAAATTTTTTTATTTATATTTTGAAAGAATTCCGAAAATTTTCAGTTTTAATTCTAACAATGTAATATAATTGTTTAAATTTTTTTAATCTATATTTTCTTTTAAATTAATATATTAAATTATTTAATTTATTAGATAATATTTTAAATCCGTTTTATTTATATTATTACTATTATTATATAATAGATACTGTATAATTTCATCCTCAGGAGAGAATACTTTTTTTGAAGAATTTTGGTTCCTTTTTTTTATTGCAATGTACTTAGCTTAATATTGTTCATATTCACTCTTGAAAAATTGACAATGAAATTTTTATTTCACATAGTATATTTTTATAGATCTGACTAAAATGCCTTGATTTTTGATGCTTAATTAAATATTTTTTTTATTTGACAAAAATTTAAGAATACAATTAATTGATTTGCTGGTATATAAAATTTTATTATAATCATATATAAAATATTTATGACTATTATCATTTAGAAAATATTTTTGATTATCATTTTATCACTTCATGTTTCCTTCAATACGACCCCATAGCACGCTCTCCAAATTTTCTATTCAGATGTAACAAAAGAATTTGTCTTTTTTTATTTTTATTTTTATAGAGATAATATACATTTCTTTGAATCTCCTTAGGCTTGAGTTAAAGAACAAATTCTGTTTTAATTTAAAAAATAAAAAAATTCTAAACCAAATGTTAGATCGCTCATGGCGGTCATTCAATTTGCCACCCCTTTCAAATCATTTCAAAATTTTATCTGGGGTTTTTACTTTACTATTATTTAATGCATGAAAAGTTAAAAAATTATAAAGTCTAGTACTATATTTTCTAAATTTTAATTTTTTGAAATAGAGATTTCATGAAATTCCATGAAATGAGATCCCTTAATCCAAAAAAGTACTTTTGGCAATCTCGTTTGTCTGTTATCTGTGAATCAGTACATTCGAAGTTCAAACATGAAAAATATAAATGTCTCTTTATATTCGTTTTGGACAACCTTTGTTTTTAAAAATTCTTTCTATTTAATAATTAAAAGGATATTTTAATTTTTCATGTTTGAGTTCCAAACAAGGTATCAACTAGGTCGATTGTTCCTTCGGTGTTAAAATTCTTTCGATTTCCCCCTCTTCTTCGACTGAAGCAGTAATTATAATTAAAGATTATATCTTTTAAATGATAGTCTTTTCATCTAAATATTTTATATATTAAAGAAGAAAATTTGTTAATTTTAAAATAAATAATTTTACAATGGATCCTCGGATGTTTGCAATTGCCACAATAGGTTTTTAGTCATTATATTAATTAATTATGTCTAGTTATAATACACCTAATGTCTTCAACATAATTGATTTCGGGGCCTATCTTAGTTTAAGTTAGGATCAATTTCATGATTGCCTGATTATTAAATTAAAAAAACTTTTTAGGCTAAAGGCTAGCCTATTTTCAACTTGCTTCTTTAGTCCCACCAGATTTTTTTAACTATCTCTCTATCAGACTTTAGCGATTCCTATGGAGATAGATGACGATCAGTTTTTTTATTGCACTAGTTTATTTTCTTTGACTTTTTTCTTCTCTTAAATTGTTTTCTTGTTCATTCATTGGGAACCAAAGCCCCTTGCCTCTTTAATTTTTCTTTTTATTTTTAGTTAATATTAATATACCCTATTTTTTTATATTAAAAAAATACTTATTCATTCCTTATTATTTTTTATTTATGTTTATATAGCTGTAAGAAAAATTTTTTAAGATAAAAATTACAATAAAGTTGATTAACTTTATTCTGGTGTGTTCGGATATATAATAAGATATGAACTTTCATTTATAAACGATTATGAAATTTTATTATAGTCTGGTATTTAAAAAATTTATTTTAATTTTTGAAACTGCCAATGTCTCAGAGAGCTTTTTTTCATTAATATTTTTAATATTACTATTTTATATTTGCATTTGATTTGATCTTAATTAATTAGCCTCTTAAATAATTCTTTCTTTCTTTATATCGTCGTTTACCTAACAAAACTTAATTTCATGTAAAAGAAGGTTTTAATTTCATTGGACTGGGGTTGATATATGGCACTAAATTCTTGACATTTCGTTGATTTGCATCCGTCTTATGACTTCCATCAAAAAACAAGTGCTATAGATCCATCCCCATTCTAATTAAAAATTGAAATTCATAATTTAATTTAAGAAAAATTAATATAAGAGCTGATACTCTGTGAGGTTAGACGTATTTTGAGACACATATGAGACGATTCAGCACAGCACACTCTTTTGTAATCATTGGAAATGCATACATTGGTGTCGTATATCAAATTTACTCTATCATATTAATTTCTGTTGGTTACCAAAGAGTGTGTTGTGCTGTGTCAAACGCGTCATACCTCATCAATATGCGCCTTGCCTGATGATGGGAAGAAATCATTATTATATATTATTATAAACTATTCTTTATTCTAATTTATTTTAATTTTCCGGGCCCATTTAAAGGCTCCAAAGCCCTACTATCTCGACGGTCCTGTATATTAATTTATCCAAACCTTATATATAAAATTTGGAAGATACTTTCTCTTCTGAGGGTGTTTTTATCAAAAAATATGATTATTCATGTTATTATTAATAATGAAATACATATTTAAAGATTCAAAAAATAAATTTGTGACTAGAACCAATTAATAATATATTAATGAAAAAAAAAACAGGGTTTATAATAAATATTTCAAATTTATTTTTTGAAAAGCTTAAATATTTTTTTTATATTTGATTATTATTAGTGTTTTGGAACTTATTAAATAATAAACTTTTAAAGGAAAATTTTACCCTCAATAATAATAATAATAATAATAATAATAACTATACTGGTGTCAGTGCTAAAAAGATGGTCTATAAACAATCCAAGAACGCTTCCCCGCTGGCTAGAGCCCTTGCCATTAGCTTTTGGGGAAAACCCCTTCCGTTCCTCTTTACACTTCCCTGATCTTCATAGACTGACACTAGTATATCGATGTTCTTTTTTATATTTTATTATTATTATAACAAAAAACTTTTAAAGGATCTCTAATAAAATCAAATGTTAAACATGTTTGACTTGTAAATTTAGTGCCTGATTAAATTCTGTATATAATACAATTATAACTTGCAATCAATTTAAGAAAAAAAAGAGAATTTATGAAACATCATTTTATCTTAGAATTATTTATTAAACTATAAGGCTTCTTTTAGAAAATATCTTATTTACACTATCTCATTGTTAGACATAAATAAATCATTAAATAAATAAATATTTATGTAATTTATATTGAGAGTGTTTTATCCAAAATAACATCGTTAAAAAAATTTGTAATTTTTTTTTCAAATTTATTGTTAGTTTCTAATACATCACTTTTCGTATAATTTGATATTAGAACAAAAAACATTACTTTCTCACTATATATTTCATATATAGGTTAGAGCAAGTAAAAATTGTTATTAATTTTTAAAATTTTTGACTTCTTTATGAATAGTTATTTAAAGAAAATTTATGATGACACCACAACATCATTAGTATTAATTTATAATAATAAATAATGTCATAATTCGATTTGTAAATTGTTATAAATAAACTATCAATCAATTTCTATTTTGAATATTGTTGTAAAAATTGGAATTTATTAATTTTTTATTTCATAAAAAAATTTATTATATATTACAAAAAAAAAAAAAAAAATAGGAAAAATATAATTAGTTAATACATTTTTTATTTAATAGGTTTTTTATTATAATAGTTTTAAGCCTCTATTTCCTAAAGCGGCCCATATACTTTTCAATTAGTCGTAACGACGGTGCGTGTCCTTGGTATGGTATGTTCGTACAAGTGTGAAAGTGTACGGAGGAGATTTGAATGGGAAGGTCTGATGTCCTAATCTTCTTATAACTTTTTCAACTAACAGTCAAATTGTCAAGTATGAAAGTATGAATTCACTCATACCTTACGACTGGTTGCAAAATGAATGGGCCACTTAAAATTTTTAATTTATTAATTAACAAATTTAATTTCTAATTAACAGGATCTTGCCCTCTTCATGGTGAAATTTCTTTTTTATTCTTTTGTTAACATAATTTTTGCTCTTTTCTCCTTGTTTCTTCCTTTTCTAATTTTTCCTCAGAGAGTTGAAGTTCCTCTCGGTTGCTACATTCAATACTCCAGTGACGAAGGAAAAAGGGGGAAGGAGAATAAGGCACTTTCTGAATCATAAAAATCCATATATTCTTTAAATAATAAAGAAGAGACAAGAGCACTAATTATTTTCTTAGGGAGGGGAATGGTTAAAAGAAAATTACTTCCAAAATAACCAAATCAATTTCCTTCAATATTATTTATTTATTTGTAGATTCTACATCTTCATCCTATCAATGTTGACGTCATTCCTTCTCTTCAAATCACATTCACCTCCAACTAACTTCCTTTAAACTTCGAGTATCGACACTTTATTTCTGTAAGTCACATTTTTTTTTAAGTAGTCTGTTATTTTTTAAAGTAGAGATTTTTAACCTTTAGAGTACCCTTGGACCTTAAAAAATCCTTAAGAATGGGAATAGATACCTTGTGACCAGCGCATGAAAAATAGAGAATACACATTTTTCCTTTAAAAATGAAAATTTTACAAAAATAAAGCAATCCTTAATCCGTTTTAGGCAATAGGAACTTCAAATAATTGCTCGAGAGCCGCAAACAGTGCGTAGGTCACCATTTTGACATACACTAGTGAAGTGGATATATGAGTGATACTGAGAAGATAAACTGAACTGGATGACGAACATCTAGATATATCCGCGACAGGAAAAAACATCGAAATTCAAATTAATTTATTTAGGCATTTGAAATATTATGCCTTAAATAAGAATTGAAAAGAGAAGGTGAGTTGTGCAGAGTTGTATATTTCGATGTTCATGATAGACATCGAATTATATGAGGAATAAAGGCAATAAGGTGGGCTTTATTCTCCATTATTATTATTATTTAACTCTGCACAACACACCTTCTCTTTCCTATTCTTATTTAAGATTTAATATTACCTAAATAAATTTATTTGGATTTCGATTTTATTTCCTGTTCCCGGAAATATCGAGAGGTTTTTCAGCCAGTACAGTTTATCTTATCTGAATCACTCATATATCCACTTTTATAGGGTAAGTATGTCAAAATGATGACCTCCACTGTTTGGGGCTCTCGAGCAATCTTTTGAAGCTCCGTTGAAATTCCAGCATTGATTTTTTTCCGATAGCAATTCTTTTCCTAAGAAGTACTTATAATAATTTAATTATATAATTTAAAGAGTCACATCATATAAGTATGATGTTTTGTATGAAAAATTTGATTTGAAATACTCATTTTTCTTACAAGTTTTTTTATAAAAAAAAAAGAAATGATTAAACCTAAAAATATGTAAAACATACAATATAATACAAAAACAAAATTTTTTCTATCATTAATAGCGAAAGAAAGAATTTTCGATTCATCTGACCTTTAAAATATCAAAACCAATCTCAGGCTATTTTTTTCGTTTTGTGTTCAATCAAAAGGTTATTTATCAGGGATGGTTCACTTCTCGAGATATGCCGGATTATGGTCCCGAAATTGACGAAAATTGCTTTTTAAAAATTCAAAAATTTAAATCGTAAGTATTTTATTGGTAAAAACGGCCATTCTCAGAATTCTACAAAAAGACAGGAAAGAGTGAGATGCGTTCTTTCCCCTTCTCTTGAAGTAGGAAAGCTATGGGAGAAGTGCAATTTCTTTGATTGATATTTATGGAGTATCTTTTGGCTTTTACAATGTAGATAAAACCTTTGAAATTCCCTTAATTACATGTTTTCATTAAAAATTTTTTTTTAATAACTCATCCCGAAGGAAATGCGTTGAATACAGACTCTGTGAATGCGATATATCATTATGAACAAAAATTCGTTTTTGGTTACATGAAGGTGGGCAACCCAAATGCCAATTCATAAATGAAGTTTTCGATTAATTGCTCTAGACCGAACCCCCCTCATTTGTTAGTTTCTAGAAGATTTAATAACTGCACACGCGTGGTCCGCTTTAGAGAAGCTCCGGATTAATTAATAGAAAAATCCGTTAATGAGTTGCCTACCTTCTTCCAGCAATCAAAAACAAACAAATTTATACAACCTATTGGTAACTATTAAGTATTCTTAATTCATTGGAGTAGTTACACAAATATTGAATACATTCCGAGTTTTTTTTTGATTTGGCCTCAAAACCTAGAGTCCACTCCTTGAAAGGAAGGAAGTGTTCTCTCTAGATAGCCCTTAGGGAGAACGAAAACTTACGAAAAGAAAGTGAATGAGATCTCTCAATTGGGCAAGTTTTTTTTTCGGATGGCATCTTGCAAAGACACCAGTAATAATCAAAGGGCGGTTGCATAATCTTAATTGAAGAATTGCTTTCTCTCTTAAATAAGAGTTCTTCTAATTTTCGCTTCCTTTGGAAAGAGATTAACAGGTGACTTTATTGGTCAAGGGAAGAAAGAGTGGGAGAACAAAATATACGTTCTCAGTTGGTTCAAACTCTCCAGTAATCCATTTGAAGAGAAAATAAATGAATAATAATATGGATGATTGAATACTTATATAAAGAATGAGATGAACAATAAATCCTTGATAAGGTCTTATCTTAACTTTTACTATATTTCGAAAAATTCGTAAAAAAGAAAAAACTAATCATTCAAATACTTGTACTGGTTGTTCGACTTCATTCATCTATGCTGTCCCATGCTGTCTAGCTTAAATAATATTAAATTTATATAAGCTCGTTTTTGAGATATTTTATTCGCAAATAGATCAACACAGAAAGACAGACATCATTTTGCAAGACCTATATTTTTAGTCGGGACCTTAAAACGTGTATTTCCACTGAAATCTCGATATTGATTTTTTTTGCGATTGCAATTCTTTTCCCATAATATTTATATAGGTATATAGGTAAGAGAGAATAAAAAGTACCACGAGTGCATAAATTCATTTTTGATTTATAGACTAAAATTTAATTTATTGTCCATGCATGTTATCCATGCATAATTATTTACACCAATTGGTATCCATTTGATTAAATGAAATTTTCATCCGATTGCCTTGGATTAGAACCCAAATACTTTGTTTTTTTAAGATTATCAATATAATAAATATTTATTCTTATTGTTTTTTTAAATAATTAGTTTTTCTCAATATAACATATACATTTAATTTTTTTTCTTTTCAGCATTTTAGATCCTAAAGTTGTCAAAATAGTAGAACAACCAAAAATGTTATAATAAGGTGATTATGGTAGTTACTTTTCAAACATCAAGATCTTCAGGGCTTATTTCACAAAAACATTTGGTTTTTATTTTGTATTTATTTATTTATTTAAGTCCAAGTGAGTTCACTTCAGTTTCAATTTTTCAATTCAAAGTACAAATTACATTAATTTTTTAATCCTAATGATTATAAAAAAATTTTTATTAAAATACAATGTCGTAAAAATAAGACATGTAGCAACTACTAAATTCTCCTTGTTATAATTATTACCATGTCTGTTTTAACTTTTTCATTCGGCATTAGCCTGAAAAAGTAAATTTTATTTCTTCTTTCTTTTGATTAATCGATTAGTTTCAGTAGTTTATTAGATAAATAATTTCTTGGGCAATTTATACTTGACTAATCCATTTTTTCTTTCAATGAATATATTATATCCATTTGCAAGTCATAAAATCAAATATGCAATTTAATTTGCGCCTTTTCATGCATTTATGTAAAATTTTACATGCATGTCATTGCAATTTATATTTATAAGGAACTATTTATAAATTTTGTCGTAAATTTTTACTTCAATCTTCCGGAATGTAAATAAATACGGAAATGAACGGAAGTAATCAATAAAGTTCCAGGGAAAGTGTTGGTGCTCTTGTGATGTCGAAGTTCATGTCAATGTTGTTTATATAAAAATGTTTACAAGGCTTGTGATGGAGCTCAGAAAAGATTCAACTCTCTTAGAGACACCGTCAACGATCATGTGGCGATATTCGGTGAGTTCTTTCGGTACAAATTTAATTTGCCAATTCAATTTCATACTTAAAGAAATTTGAGTGATGTAATCCCTCTGGGCCTTTATTAATTTGATCAGAATTTATTTTCCAAGAGTAAATATAAAAATCGTCCCAATATAAAAGGGGCGGAGAAAATGTCAACAAATTTTGATTTTTTTTTTTTGTAAAAAATGCCAATAAAATTTTTGAATTTAAAAAATCCTGTATTGAATGGATTATTTACGTTGGTTTAGGTCCAGAAATCAAACTCTAATTTCTAAAAACATTGGTAAATTCCAAGCAAGGATGTTTGAGATATTTATATATCTTTTATCATAGAATTTATTAAACTTCATTATTCATAAATTATATTTTAACCATTAGATTTCTGAAATATTTTTCCTTTTATTTTTTATATTAGTTAACCTAACCTCACTTTTTGAAATAAATGTCAAACTGTTCGCAGCCTATGATTGCAACATCATAGTAACCCAACTCAATATCAAAATATAAAGTAAATATTTTCTGAACAGATTTATAAATACAAAATTGGTTTTAGTTTTAATAAGCTTGTTGTGACTCTAATGTTAACTTTCGAGAACGAAGATAAAAATGGTAGCTAAAGCAGGATGCAATAAAATTCCAAGAGATAAGACGTTTCAGCCTAAGGTTCTAGGGAATTAATTTGTATTTATACACAATAAAAAAAACTTATTAATCTAGGCCTAAACGACTTATCCCTGACAATTTTATTAAACCCAGTGCCCCCTGTTTTAGCTGCCATCTCCATCTTCGTTCTCAAAAAGTAAGGAATATTGTTCCCGATATTCCTCGATATATTCAAAGCACAACTTAATTTATTTTAAGGCTTAGTCCCGGGGAACCCTCACTTTGATAGTTGCCAAAATTACATTCAAGTTGGTAAATGAAGATTTATTTTTTAACTAAAGCGAAATACAATTGGTAGCGTATAAAAATTTCATCTTTACATTTCTCTTTGATTTTGAAAGAAGTCTTATCACTATTCCATTGGGCACAGGTTCAAAGAGAAATTAAAATTATTCCAAGATCAAGGAGAAATTATAAAGTGGTAGGTGAAAGGAACATCTTAAGATCCTGTCGTATATTATAAAACAAGTTGTAACCTTGAATTTCCTGTTCATCAACTAAACTCATTTCACTGTTACAATTAACAATTTATTTTTCTTTGAATGAAGAGAATGAAGATATTCGATTCACTATTAATGAAAATATTCACTTAATATTTTTTTTGATTCATAGCACTCAATTAAATTAACAAAGTTAAGATAATCAATAAAATTCATTTGGGTTTGACTTGTAGTATTTTATTTACCTTAGTTTAGCTTTTTACATATATTGTACGAATAACTTTTTTAAATACAAGTCTAATCAGGATCAAACCTACAGCTTTGGTCCTAGGCCGTATCATGTATAGTTACCTACCATGGAATGCATAATCCATTCGTTTTTGGTTGCTGGAAGGTAGGCAACTCAATTCACTGATTTGATTAATTGCATCAGAGCTTCTCTAGAACTATCGGATCACTCTTGTTAAATCTCCTTACAAATTAACAACTGTAGCTTATGAGCAATTAATCCATTAGTAGAAATGGTCATTTGGGTTGCCTACTTTCTAGCAAACAAATACAAAAATATGCGCCCCTTGGTAGATAACTGGATAGTCAAACTATTTATTGCCTAATCGAAGAGCTCAAGAGTTTTGAACACTATTTTGAAGCCTAAATATCAGTAGGAAGAGATAAAATAAGAAGATGGAGTGTTCAAACTAATATAATTTATTAGAAGAGCGATGTTTCGGTCCTAGGTACAAGTTAAAAATGTTTCTCATTTGACTTTAGATTTTAAGAAGACTAGGCAATGTATTTTGAGAAAAAATAATTTTGTCGAGCCTGAGGACGTCCGCAATATAGAACCGAAAGGTCGTTCTTGTTCTAAATTATAATGGTCTAGGCTTTCCTTCTTTTCTTTTTCTCGTCTCCTTATCAATTTCTAAATATCTCTCTTAGAAAAAAATTATATAATTCAGTTTTATTCCCTCCATCTCCCATTAAATAGGATCACTTAGTGTGTTACTGAACTGGTTATTTTAGCTTTCAAAAACCAAACAACAAGCCATGATCAAATATCATCTGTGCGGGTTGGCTGTAGATTTTTAATTGAATTTAATGGAGGCGGAAGTCCTGACGGTAAGGGGATTAAAATAAAAATTTTTGTTGCCGATGTTCTTTTGACCTTCAGAACTAATAAAATTTAAGTATTTAATTATTAAACCCATTATGTGTTGTGCCAACAATCTAATTTGTACAAGTGAGGGATCCCAATGGCAATTTTGTTAACTTAACGTCATTCGGTCGTTCGAAATATATAAAACATTTTTTTAAATTTTAATCATCTGACTCCATTAAATCCAACATGATGAACATGATAAAATATTTTAATAATTAGAATAATTAAAAATAATAATCTTGGACATATATTAAACGATAAATTGGCTGGACTCATAAAGGAAGTTGTTTCACACAAACCTCTTTTAGGCAATATCTAAATAATTGATTAAAAATTCCTTCATTTAAAAACTGTTATTTTCATATTATAATTATTATTTGAGCCTATTTCTTGATAGAAAAACGAAGACAAGCACTTAAGTGTTATATATACGTACATAAATGGATACATTTTATTAATCATTATTTTATGAAATTGCAAAAACATACCTATTAATCATATTCTAGATTATAATTTTTTTACAACTCACACATAACACTAGGAAGTTTTTTCATATTAATTAAAGTTATATAATTTTTTTTGTAATTGAAATATATTTAGATTTGAATAACTTAAGAAGAATTATTAAAAGGAAAAGAACGAAAATAAATTCAATAGAAATAATCCGGTCCATACAGGATTCACTTTCAGCTGCGACAAGTAAAAGTTGATCACATAAATAAAAAGGAAAATATAATAAAAACTATATTTCCTTATTTACGTATTGGTAAATATTTCGAAAATATTTAAAAATTTTTCACCATATTATATAATGATGAACTGATTAGCTTAGAAATTTAAGTATAGTAAACATTGCCTTTACGAGTTCAAGGCGATGCAGGTTCAAATACATCAGATGGCAAAAAATTATATCACTAACAATGATGACTTTTTTTGGGGAAGGAAGCAGTATCCCATCCCATTAGTCGAACTACACTCTCTGCGACATATATGGCTGAAGACTACAAGTACACGACAAATAAACAAATAATAAAAAAAATATTAAGTATAAAATATCGTTCTTTTTTAAAATTTTACCTACAGGTTCGCAAAGCTTAAAATTTACCCGTACTTATTGCCAAAAGGGGAACCACTGGTTTAGATATAAATTTTGTATTGTGTATATGAAATTTGACGTGTTTTTCATTAATTTCTATCATAATAATTTTTTTTTTGTAATTTTCTTTGTTTTGCTAGCGCCATGTCCTCCATCCTCTGAATACATCCATCACCTACTAGTCTAAGATTATTTAAAAAAAAAGGTTAAAATTTTGTTGGCATTTTTAGCATTCTCTCTTTTGTCTTAAATTCCCTGAAGAATCTAATAACAGTTTATCTTAGTGAATTTCTACTCTCACCAAAAGAACGGTTACTTGACACCTAATTAATAAAACAGATGTTTGTGTCTCAGGTGTTGGTGTTGGTGTCTATGACCCTGAGCTTGACGTCGGCCGGTGTAATAGGGCTTGAAGAGGAGTCGGTACCAGCTACTTACGAGTTGTTAGGTCATCATCAAACAGAGCATCATCATCAGATTCATCAGCCGGCCATCAGCGAGACCTACTTTAACCTGGGACATGCAGGATCTGCGCATACTGATTTAAGTACAGGCTACGAGCACTCTGTGCATCATATTCACTAAAACAGAAAGAAGAGAATGGGATCCATTCGTCTATGATTAAAATTAATAAACAGGAAGATAACCAAAGAGAAGAGACAAATATTGATTTTACATTTCACTGAAACCAAGAGATACAACGTTGAAAAGAGAAAAAGAAGACTTCATTCAAGCCTTCATTTATTAATCTAGCCATACGAAATGTTTAATTACTCCATTTCAATAATTTCCCATTGCAAACTCGGTTTGCCTTTTGGATGCCGCTATAATTAAATTATTATTATATTACCATGAGGGTGCTTAAATTTATTCGTTTTGTTTGCTAGAAAATAGACAATTCAAGTGACATTCTCCCTAGCAACAACTGCGCATGCGTGCCATTAGTAAGTTGGTCATTTAGGTTGCCTACAATCAACAACCAAACGGACGAATTCCTCGAACCCATGGTATAATCAATTTTCTATAAAAGAACACTCGAAGAAAAATGTTAGTAAATTATTATCTTAGAGCTTCTTTTATCATCGATAGCAACTCAAAAAATATAATACCTATCATATATTAGTCTCTGAAATAATATTAGTATATTTAAACATATTAAAATTGATTATTCTTCCTAAAAAAAAATTGAATGCAACCGGGAATCGAACTCTCATATGTTCTTTAGACCACCATAACTTTTCGGAGGAAAGATCTCTCCTTTCCAAAAGGTCTAGCGCATAACCGGGATGTATGAAGACTGCGTTCAATTCCCGGCTGCATCTAATTTTTTTAGGGAGGTGTGAGTTAATAAAATCTCTTTCTCTGTTCAAATTTAGTTAAGTTAAATCTGAATTGACTAAATTCTTCAAGTAACTATCGATGGAAAAACAGACCCTTATTGGGAACAAACATTTTGTGAGATATTACATCTCACCTTTTTCAATCAAACTTTCCACTAAAATTTTACTTCTCAATCCCTATTTCTGGAAATTTTATTAAACATTTTTTGAAAGGCTAGAACTGCTCAAAGGCCCTAAATAATAGGACTAATTATAAATACATAATTATTAATAAATCTAATTCATTTTTTAATCAAATTATTTTTATATCTTATTTATCTTGTCGATTTCTTTTCCTTGTATAATCCAACACCTTAAAATGCATGAGTCTCATTACATGAGATTCAGTAAATATTTATTTTTAATTTGGGTATATCTTTTCCAAAAAAATTATATACATTATCTTTCTATTGTTGTTATTTTTTTTAATAGTTTAATAATATTAGACATTATTATTATGTAAATATTATTACTTAATTTAAATATAAATTTTATATAACCTTTTTTATATTTATATTTATAACAATATAATAGATTATTATTTTGTTCTTTTTTGCGCTCTAATATCAATAATCAAAATATTTATGTATTTTATCTTAAATCTATGAATATATCATTTTACATAAGATCCATATTATTTTATTCCTCCAAGATTTCCTATCTGTGAAAACAACAAAAGTATTTCTTCCAGCTCGTTCCATAGATAAAGCTCTTTCTTTATGATCTATAGTTCGCTCCTTGTCCAGAGAATTAAAATTTGTTTATATTATATTAGCTATCAATTAATTAAAATTAATATGGGCGGAAGTCTATATGGTCATATTTTAATGAGCTTTCTCATCTCTTTGTAGATTATGGCGTGCAGAAATTCGTTCGTTTTTGTTTGCTGGAAGATAGACAACCCAAATGACCAAGTCATTGATTTTTCGATTTATTGCTCCACAGATCTCCTAGGATAAACCAGGCATGCTCTGTAGCAATTAATAAAAAATTAGTGCCTTGGGGTTGCCTAACTTCCAGTAAACAAAAACAAATGAATTTATCGTCTCCATGGAACCTTTTTTTTCTTATTTAATTAATTATTTCAACACAAGAAAAATATATAAATTGAAATATAAAAATAAAATAAAAAAAAAAACTTAATTTAATTTCAAATTAAATATGAAATATAGAAACAAACGATATTGAAATCACTTGCAATTTTATTTAAAAAAAATACAAAAAATATGAATACGTTTGATATTTCAGATTAATAACAATAAATTAACTAAGACTAAGCATGACAAATTTTTCATATGACTCACGATAAAATGGCAATTTGAAAAAGAAAATATAATTTTAAGAAAATTTGTAATATATTTTTGTAAGAAAAAAAGATATGAGATTAAATTTTTTTTTAAAGGAAAAGCCTTTAATTAAAGTCATAAAAACCCTCATATCTTGACAAAAAATCATTCCCCTGCTTACCCCTGGTGTATCGTATAGTGATGACACATACCATTTCATTACCTATCGCCGGTTTCGGGCTCTATGGCCCATTCCCGGTGCTTCTATTTGGAAGTAAGAGGCCCTTCACCCTCTACTCCCCACACCCTTCGAAAAATTGAATTGATATCTTAAGTTACCACTTAGATACTCCTGGCCACCCAAATAATGGGACAATTAAATATGAAATACTTTCTGATACCTTTTCCGGTTTCCGTTCTTATCATGGTTGCCCTTGGTATCCAGAAAGTCAGCGATGCTTGTATTGAAATGGGCCGCCAGTTCTTGTGCTTCTTGATTTCAAGAATGCCTTTGGTTCATTCGATCACGCACTTGTTATTAAGAAGCTTGACGGTTCTTGTGGACTCATGGGTTCTTGAGCAGTAGATGATGAGAAATATACTTTCGCTTTGGTTAGTGAGATTCTCCATTTCTATAAGTTATTCAGCATTGTCATCTCTAAGCTGATGATGATGATGTCCATATTGGAAGCAGATAAATCGAACCCTAGGGCGGCTGTGGGAAAGATCAACTCTGATATTACCAGAATTGCGGAGTGGTCAGTGGCTTGCATTATCTTTTCCAAACTTCAGGTGTAATTGCGTACCGATGATCACTCGCTGGTGGTGATATCTAAATAATTGCTAATGTACTATAAAAACTTGTATACTATGAGTGAACTGACCAAGCTTTATGTACATTTTAATTGAAAAAATATTCTCTCCTGAATGCTGTAATTAAGTGAATTATAAAACCCAACCAAAATTTTTCATTTCCCCATTACGTTCTTTTATAAGACTTGTCTTCGAAAGCGAAAGTGTTTTAAATAAAACGGTAGTTTGATTTAGGCCTATATTAATATAAATTAAACTGAAAAGAAAGACTTATTAACTCCATTGGGAAAATAATTTTAAATCAATTTGTTTAATTAATACTATCTTGTAAAACCTGAATTCTATTAAACTAGAAATGAGAAAATATCCGGTCTATTGGACGAAATCACTCTCTCAATCTTTCTCCCTAATAAATCTATCTCGTTAGTTATTTTGAATTTTTTTCTTTCCGGCCTGCGACAGACAGCAAGAAAACTCGTTTGATTTTATTATTTGAAAAACATTATGAGTGAAATTGATTTAGAAAAGAATTTTTATGAGTGAATTTACGGATTAAAAAAAAAAAAAAAGTTTAAACTACTCTTTCCCTATGTAACGATTAGTAATAATTAAAAGAAAATAAATAAATAAAGAGACGAAGAATTGTGTCAAATGAATGGATGATTTCCTGGGAGAGCAAAAAGTTGCTCCATCACCTTGAATCTAAATAAGCCTCAGGCGATGGATAAAAAAATTATCAAAATAAACAAAAAAAAAAAACAAAAAAATAACATTTGTTTTCATTTATTCCATTAATGAATGCATTTTTTTTTGGAACCTTGGCTTAAAATTTTTTTTTTCCTAAAACATCTTTATTTAAAGTTTTAAAGGGCGCATCGACTTATATTGTCATTTACACTTTCAAAAACATCTCAATGTGATTTTTTAGTCAGTCAGTTTACTAATACACTTTGCCTACAATATCAATATTTGTTATTTTAAATTCCCAGATATTTTAGGCCTAGACGGTTGTGGTCACGCTATTCAATCATAGATATCAATAGTTGACTTTTTTTTTGTCGTGCAACATAAATCTGTGTAGTTTTTCTATGTGGGATATTTTATAAGAAAACGTGTCTTCAAAATGTTTTTTAAATAGTGATTTGAAGTTGTTAAGAATGCTTGTAAAAATATTAATAATAACAAAGAATTTGAGTTCTGTTAAGGCCAGATATCGAACACAAGGGTGATTCATTAGTGTGAAAATTGTTGCTAATGTTTTTTCATATTTTTATATAATAATAATAATAATAATAATACATAATATTTTACATTTGTTATTTTAAATACAAATTGGCAACTGACTTTTGGGCTACCCTATATATATATATGTTCTGGAAGGTTTTTCCGCGGTTGGTTGTATGTGGAATAATGTTTTCCCGGGTTGGCCCGCGTTGATTGTTGAGATTAACTCGACGGTTCGGCTCTTCTTTTGGAGCCATTTTCAAGAGTTTTGTGTTAGGAAGTAATGTTGGAGGTGGTTTGTTTCTGTTTTCGGGGTCGCAATCTTGCTAGTCCGCAAGTTTGGTCGGTGGATGTGGATGTGGCGGTGGTTTGGGTTTCGTTCTGAGGTCCAGGGCGGGCTTGGTTGGGTGTTGTGTTGTTAGTGTTTTGTTTGGGTTGACTTCGAGGCCTCAATCTG